>PVKE010019728.1:0-28212 GCA_004027555.1 Craseonycteris thonglongyai | reverse complement strand
GAATATATTCTCCAAGTGTAATTTTCTTCATTAGATAATGCATTGTCAATAGAGCACCATAACTACAATAGAATATTTATAGTAGTAACATTTTTTAAATGGCTACAAAGTATACTGAATGCAGAAAAATGTTTAGTATATGTTGTCTCCAGTGTGATTCTGTTTTGTATAAAATGTGTTCATATAAAAATAATATACATAAGATATATTCTAAAATTATTTTAAAATGCTAATCAGGGGAAGCTGGGATGGCTCAGTGGGTTAGGCGCTCACTTTGCAGCCTTGGGGACCGAGGTTCATATCCTGGCCCTGGCTCCGGCCCATGCACACCCATATGCTAAACTGGGGAGTGCCCCCAGTTCAGTTCTCACCGGGGCAAGACCCCAGACCAGTTTCTGCCCTGTGAAGCCCAAGCCCACCTGTGGAAAAAACTATGTGAAAAAACCAATGATGTGCAACTACGGAGACTGTTTTGGGCCCTCCCCCTTCTCTCTGTCTCTGACTCTGTATCTCTCTCTCTCTCTCTCTCTCTCTCTCTCTCTCTCTCTCTCTCTCTCTGTTAAAAACAATAAATAAATCTTTAAAATGTTAATCTTTGGGCAGTACAGACACATATATTTTATTTGTTGGCTAAAATAAAAGCTTTGAAAGACATTTGGATATACGTGTTCAGTTTATTTTTATATATAAAGGATATAGACTGCAAATACCTTCTCATTTTCCACAAAATGTGGAGAACAGTATGAGAAATATGGTCAATAAACATTTGTTGTTCAACAAACTGAATGAATACATCACATTATAAATACTATTCTGCAACCTGCATTTTTCACTCAAATAGTTACTGAGAATTTCCTCAACAACTCAAAAATAAAAAGAGCATCAATCTTACACTCAACATTTTGTTAAAATGGTGTCCATTGTGTGAACATTCCAAAATGTATTTAATCAGTGGTTCTCTACTAAGGGTGGCAATGGTACCTCTACAGAGTATTTGAGAATATATGTGAAGGGGACAAGGTCATTCTGTTGGTTGTTACAATGAAGGGGATGATACTAGCCTTTGGAAACCAGTATTAAACTTCCTACGGTGTGTAAAAAACTAGCCCGTTGAAAGGGCCCGAAGTGATCCTGGTAAGAAACTCCAATCACCAATCTCTTCTTGTGGACTTTGGGCTAATTCCAAATTTTTGTTACTATTAACATTTATTATGTCCTTGCTCATATAGCTTCCCCAGTTCTTTCTTAGATGATTCTAGAGGTGAAATTATGGATCAAAGAGTATCTATATTTTATAATCTTTTCATACATACTGATAAACTGTTCTCTAAAAATACATGGTAGTTTTCCCTAGAAAAATAGTGTTTTCATTTTTTTTTTCGTTAGGTTGAGTATCATTTTTTGTTTATTGGTATTTGACAATTTTAGATTTGAAAACTGTTTATACTTTTATGTGTCTTATACAATCTTTTAGAGATTTTATTTTTAATTACAGCCTTACTGAGGTATAACTGACAAAGTTGTAAGACATTTAAAGTATACATTATAGTGATTTGGTTTACATGTATATTGTGAAAGAATTATAATTAGTATTCTCTTTTTCTTATTTCTTGAAGAGCTTTTTACATTTTAGGAATATTAATTCCATCAAAATGTTACAATATTTTCCTGTTTGTTACCTGTTTTTCAATAGTTTATAGTATCTCTTTCCCTATACAATTTCTCTTCTTAAATAAAAAAAAAAATTTTTTTAGTATTTATTTTTATTGTTTTTTTTGACAGAGAGACAGACAGAGAGAGACAGAGAGAATGGGGAGGGCCCAGAGCAGTCTCCATAGTTGACAAGAATTAGTTTTTCCACAGTTTCACTCCACCGGTGGGCTCAGGGCTGCGCAGGGCAGGAAATGGGCAGGGAGCCTCCCGCATAGGCCCCAGCAAGAACTGAACTTGGGGCACACCCGAGTTCAGCATATGGGTCCACCTGGGCCGGGCCCAGGATATGATCCTTGGTCCCCAGGGCTGCAAGGCAAGCACTTAACCTGCTGAGCCATCCCAGTTTCCCCAAATCTTTTTTTTTAATTTGAAGATTTTATTGTTTGACAGAAAGATACAAAGAGAAGGGCCAAGAGCAGTCTCCATAGCTGTACATCATTAGTTTCAACATAGTTTATTCTGAAGATGGATGTGGGGCTGTGAAGGGTGGGAACTGAACTGGGGGCTTCCCGCATGGGAAGGAGGCCACAGTTCAGCATATGGATCCATATGGGTCGTGGACAGGACTCAATCCTTGGACCCTGTGGCTACAAGGCAAGTGGTCACCCAGCTGAGCCAACCCGGCATCCCTAAATCTATCTTTTCTGATGTGGCATTTGGAATTTATAATGCTTAGAAGTGGTTTTTCCCACTTCAAGATTACAAAAATGACATTATGTTTTCTTCTGTTATTTTTGTGGTTTCCTTTTTAATATTAAGATCTTGATCTATAAAATGCATCTTAATTTAAGGGTGGAAGGTAGTATATTATATATTCTGTTGCTTCTGCGAACTGGCTTTTATTATACTTTGATAATAGTCATAGTCTTGATACTTATCAAGTGACTACCTTACTGAATTCTGTCATAAATTTTAATAACTTTTCTTTTGGGGTTTTGGTATAAAAATCATATCATACACAATTACAATGTTATCTTTTTTTTCCTTTTCTTGGCTTAACACATTAGCTTGAATTTCCAGAGATGCTAAATAATAATGTTGATTTGGGGGATGATCAATATTTTACTATTTATCACCTTCTTAAAATATACCATCCATGCTTATGGATGCTTTAGATAGTCTACTTCTCTTTTTCAAAGCTGTTTAAATATGTATGGTTAGATGTTTTTGGTCCCTTTTCAATAAATTCCATAAGTAAGGAATAGATTAGCAGTACCTGCCAGATCAGTTACAAATGGAAGAAATCTGTTTTTAGCACACTTTATTTTTCATTCTTTTAATATTATTTTACAGTTTCTCTACCTTTCTCATGAGACTTGGTTCCTGATAACTTCTGGCAAGACTGTATCAGAGACCAAAAGCCATTCATTTAGATATAAAATCTCAATCTTGTTGCAAAGGATGTGTCCCACAGCTCGTTACAAATTGTACAAAAATGTAAATTCTAGAAAACAAGCTGAAATTTTAAGCTTATCCAAAATTTCAAGGGAAAAACGAATGAAATTACCGTAGATGCCAAATACTGGACACACAAGGAGAGGAAAAATACCTTCTTACCTGCACTTCAATTTGGAGCTCTTTGTCCAGGAGCGCTCTCTTTTTCAGTATTTCAGCTTTGAGTTGCTCCTTATGTTTAAAGAGCAGTGCAGAGAGCTTGGTAGCATTCTGCTTGCTACGTTTCTGTTCCACACTCTCTTCACGCTTCCGTTTTTTTGCTGCTTGTTTTTCCTCTTTATCTATCTTATCCAAAATATACTTCATCACCTGGTTACAGACAATCATTCTAGAGAGAAATACACAAGCTATGTAATGCTGGGTATTTCATTCTGAAAGGCTTAAGACACTTTTTAATGACTAGAAAGCTGCAAAGAATGATTCCAACTAGCTATGAGAACCTATTAGTGCCAGGGGTTCTCATTTAAGGAGCTTCAATCAAGATAAAAAAATGTAAATTCAGAACCTGTGCCTGTGCATGCGAGAGAGAAGAGACTGATATACATAAGACTCTGTGTTTCTGGGTTATCGGCATTTCTTCCTACCTTTGATTCTCTTCTCGTTCGGCTGGAGTCATGGTTTTTTTCTGTTTTAAATGTTCTATTACAGCATTATGCTTCATCACCACCTTCAGGACAGAACAAAATCCAAAAGTAAGTATTCTATAATGACCACAACTTGGTACACAGATAACAGTGGAAATCTGAGCACAAGTATGTGTTTCCCAAGGAAACTAAGAATATTTTATCACAACACAAGTAAAATTAAGTTTCTATATGGTCTGGGTGCTTACCATGTACTGGACACTGGGCTAAGGTTAAGCACTTGACACTACTTTGTTTATTCATCTTAACACTGAAAGGCAGGAATAATTATTTAAGTAAGGTACTGAAACACAATAAGTAATATGGCTATAATTGTAGCCATTCTGCAAAGACCATGTTATTAACATTATGCTCTTCCCAGACATTAATTTTAAAGATTTCCCCCATCCCACCCCACAGATGGGGAAAAGACAGATATTATAATATGTAATTCTCAATTTACAGACAATGCAATCTCCAAGCTGGGTAATAATAAATTTGAATATTTTATATGTTCAAATATCAATTTTATAAGAATATTACCAAAGGGCTTTAAATTCCTTTTATTGTTTAAAAAGTGCTTCTAACAACACTGTTGTATTATAATCATTAAACTTGCTTAGAGTAAATATTATTTCAACCATTAAGAAGAAATGACAATTATGTGATGCAACAGTAGTGCTAATTGACAAAAGAGCAACTGTAGTGCAAATTATTGACACAATACATTTATATATTGGAATGTGATTACATTCCAATATATAAATGTGTCAAACTGACACATACACCAGGGTGCCCAAACTTTTGGCTTCCCTGGGTCACACTGGAAGAACTGTCTTGGGCCATATCCAAAATACACTAACACTAATAATAGCTGATGAGCTAAAAGGAAAAAAAAAAACCTCATAATGTTTTAAGAAAGTTTACAAATTTGTGTTGGGTCTCATTCAAAGCCATCCTGGGCCACATGTGGCCCTCGGGCTAGACAAGCTTGCTCCACACCTTGAATTCACATAATGTTATGTCAAATATAAAGTGCTTCTACACACATAACCTCACTTAATCATTACAATAATCTTGGGTGGCTGGCAAGAGATAATTTTAGTGAGGCTATAGCTCCAAGGAGATGAGTTTCATGGATTGTAAATGGGAGACCCAGAAAATGAATGCAGGTCTCATGACATGGGAACACTTGAAATCCACACTCAAACTCCTGGTTAGTGCCAAGTGGCTAGTGCTATAGATGGAAAGAATTTTTCTATAGTAATGCTACAAAGGTTATGTGACTCCAATTTAAGTACAATAATTCTTATTCATCTAAACTGCCTTACTTCACTAAGATGTTACTGCATGATGCCACTTTTTATTTCATCTATGGAATAATAGTCTTTAAAACTTATTTGCAAAGGTATAGTTAGAAATGCAAATGAGTTCAATCTGTCTATAATTTGCTTAGTCTACATGCAAACTAAGGGATGACAACTATAAATAACATCAAACAAATTGCCATGTTGCCCGAAGTAGCTTTAAAACTGCTAAATCTTCTAGTTTTGTTTTAAGAACACTTACACTTCTAACTCCATTCTTCCCATCTTAATTTTCCCAAAATACAGGTAGTCATAAGCACTCACTATTTATAGCCAACAAAGAGTTCCAAACCATAGCAGTCATTTAATATTTTTTGGTCAATTCAGTGCTGTTCCTAAATTGAAACATCAATGCCTTTTGTCTCATTTAGGAACCCTAATACAACCAAACACTAAGTCTAAAGCACAGCACAATAATTCAAGCTACTGAACATGCTGCTTGTACTTAATAACTTTACCTGTTTCTGAATGATTTCACTTTGATTAGAAGCTTGGAGGGTGTGTTCCCGCTTAATTTCTATCTGTTGCTGTTTCTTCTTTTGCTGCTGGTCCCTGAGGTGCTGTACCCTTTGCAACTGCTCTTGCACACTGGCTGCCTGCACTGTGACCACATTTTGAATCTGGTTCGTCTGCACAGGGCTGCTTTGCTGAATCTGAACAGGTAACTGCAGTTTGATTGGCTGGGGCATCCCACCTTGCTGAGCCTGTATCTGAGCCACAACCTGCGGTTGAATCTGAGACAGAACCTGGACTTGTTGTAGCTGAGGCACAGTAAGGACTTGGGGCTGTAGTTGCTGTGTCTGGAGCTGAGGACGGGATGGGGATGGAACAGTAACTTGACTTAACGTTTGTCCTGATGAAAGAGTTTGAGGTGAAGACTGTACCTGGGGTTGTGACTGTGGCTGGCCCTGGGAAGGTATCTGAAGAGATGTATGTGGCTGAATTGGAATCGGTTGTGAGGTTGTAGTCTGAACCTGGGCTTGCTGTCCAGGAGACACCTGGGATGGAGTTGATGGACGTATTCGAGTCTGTGGTGGACTCTGGACGCGAGCAGGAGACTGTCCTTGGACATTACTTTGAGGCTGACACTGTACTGCAACTTGGGGCTTGGATGACTGTGCTTGGGTGGGCTGTGCTTCAGAGGGGACATGGGATGCAACAGTTGTTTGGGTCTGAACTTCAGGTTGAGCCTGAACTTCAGGCTGAACTGGGGATGAAGGTTGGGTTAGGGGTTGGGCTGGGGGTTGGGGCTGAGCTGCAGGCTGAGCAGTCTGTGGCTCGGCTTCTGGGGGACTCTCACTTGATGACTGAGCTGGTGGCAGGGTTTGGGCTTGTGTTAGGGGTGACAATTTACTCTGTCTCTGTTCACTTGTACCTGTAAAAAGGAAAGACCAAATACATCTATTACTCTGGAATATAAGACTGAGGTTAAAGACGAATTTGAAGGGGATTTTTCTAAAGGTGAGAATTCTACATTTCAGTACATAAGACTGATGCCTTAGAAACGTTCCATTTAGACACACTTGGTTTAGGACGCGTTTATTTTATTTACTTATTTTCACGGGCAGGTTTATTTGCGTTTGTTTGCTTGTTGGCTTCATTAAATACTCGTGGAAGGTGAGTGTACCCCACACAGGAGAAGTTTGATGCTGACAAACTTCTGGTGGCAGCAAGACTGTTTGGACGCTTTTAAACTGGGGAGCACAGGCCCTGTTTCATGGCCACCCTTTGCTGACTCCCCAGAAAGCTGGCTCCCAAAGCAAGGTGTAGACTAATGCTAACCCTCATTTTTCTCCTATAGCATGGCGGCAGTTACTGAGAGCAGCCTGTAGTAGAAGGCCAACAAAATGCTTCTGGCCCTGCAGCTCTCACTTGCATACCTGCAGGTTATGAGATGGATATATCTAGCCCACCACCCCGCTACCCCGAGATTAACTCCATGACTCAATCAGTGTCTATAAGGACTGGCAAGGAGTACATGTAGACAGCATAATACCCACTACTTTTTGCTGCCTCTGCCCCCTTCCTATATTTTTTTATGCGGGGTGGGGGGTGGGATGGAAATGATAAGAAGTCTATAAGAATAAGACATCTTGTTGAGATCTCGTGAGGCTGACCAGTCAGTGTTTGTCTTGAGGCATATCCTCCCAAAGATAAGCACTGGTTCTCTTGTCCCCTCTGCTAGCCTAGCAACTGTGGAAATAACACACAGCGCTCCAGATAAACCCCAAGTTCTACCTGCGGCTGTAGTGGAAACGGTGGTGGTGGTGGCTGTTGTGGCTGTTGTTGCCAGGGGGGTAAAGAGGAAGCGCTGCACAGTACCATTTGGCATTGCTGCTTGCATCAGCTGCTGTCCTGGACCTGGAAGTACAGTCACCCCCTGAGGTATCAACTGCAACTGTCCAGTAGTTTGACCTTGTCCTTGAATTACTACTGTCAAGCCTTGATTGCCACCCTATGGGAAAAACACACAACATGTAAATAGTGTTCAAAGCATCAATCTGTAAATATATCATTTTTATGTTGAAAAAATCCCAAAATATAATGAAAATATATATTTGAATGTCACAGAATGAGATCAGAAGGAAATCAGACAAGCTAAAATAGAAATATTTTAAAAGACTGATTCTCTTTAGTGTAAGAACCATGAACAAATAATCCATAGTTCCAGTCCAAGCTCTCCAAATGGACAGCCAGGAATTATTACTCCTCAGATCTAAATTTCCTCAATTATAAAACACAGTCATGTCCCCTCTTATCTATGGTTTCACTTTCTTCAGTTTTAGTTACCCATGGCCAACAGCAGTTTGGAAATATTTTTTTAAATATTTATTTATTTTTATTGTTTTTTGACAGAGAGAGAGAGAGATACAGAGACAGAGAGAGAACTGAACTAGGGGAGCTCCCAGTTCAGCATATGGTTCCGCACGGGCCGGGGCCGGGATTCGATCCCTGGTCCCCAGCGCTGCAAAGTGAGCGCTTAACCCACTGAGCCATCCCGGCTTCCCCAGTTTGGAAATATTAAATGGAAAATTCCAGAAATAAATGATTCCTAATTTTTAAATGGTGTGCCGTTCTGAGTACTGTGATGAAATCTTGCACCTACTGCTTTGAGCCACCCAGGACATGAATCATCCATTTGTCCAGCATATCCACACTGTATATGTTCCCCGCCCGAGTAACTCAGTAACCCTCTTAGTTATCAGATCGACTATCATGCTGTGGCAGTGCTTGTTGTGTTCAAGGGACCCTTATTTTACTTAACGGCATCAAAGCGTAAGAGTAGTGATGCTGGTAATCCGGGTATGCCAAAGAGAAGCCATAAAGTGTTTCCTTAAATGAAAAGGTATGTATGTATGTATGGAAAAAAAACATATGTACAGGATTGTGTACCATTTAGGATTTCAGGCATCCTCTGGGGGGGTCTTAGGACGTATTTTTCACAGATAAGAGGGTACTACTGTAAGGGCAATGAAGTGAATGACTAACGTCAACACAAAATTCTGATTTTTAATCATCTGATAGTCATTTTATTTTACAATTTTCAAAGCATCTTTATACCTACTTCCTCATTTGGTTTCTCACAATGGACTTGTGACTGTGGAGTAGGGAGAGAAAATATTACCATGATCTTATTACCAATTAAGAAACTCAAGTTAGGAAGTTCAGTCCCTTGCATGACACTAAGCTTAAGGTGGGATAAAATGAGGAAGCCAGGTCTCTTAGTTTCAGTTTTTCAATATGTACCAAATTATGGTGTGTGTTTGTATGTGCTGAAGTCAGAAAGCTTAGGTTTTTAGACGTGGAATTCAAATACCAAGTCAGGAGGGCCACTACTGTCTGAGAAGTTAGCAAGATGGGGACCAGGAACTAAAAACTCTGTATGTACTATCTCTTCTATCTAGGACTTATTAATTCAGTAACCTTAACTACCAGGAATTAGAGAGAAAAGTAACAACCTACCCCAAATTCCCAATAGCCAAAACTTACGCTACAAAGATCATGTACTAAATCCAAGCAATATATACTTTACTCATGAAACCCTTATTAACTCTTGTTTTTCTAAAATATATTTTTTGTTTGTTTGTTTGTTTTTAATATATTTTTATTTATTTTTGACAGAGAGAGAGAGAGAGAGAGAGAGAGAGAGAGAGAGAGAGAGAGAGAGAGAGAGAGCGAGAGCGAGAGAAAACTGAACTGGGGGAGCTCCCAGTTCAGCATATGGGTCCGCACGTGCCGGGGCCGGGATTCGATCCTCGGTCCCTGGCGCTGCAAAGTGAGAGCTTAACCCACTGAGCCATCCCGGCTTCCCCTAAAATATATTTTTTGTGTACATTTAAAAATAAATAAAACACCAAGTATAGTTTAAAGAATAATTATAAAGTGAACATCTGTGCCCCAGCATTCAGGTCATCATCGCCAGTATCTAAGAAGGCCCCATGTGACCAGCTCCGATCTAATTCCCTTCCTGTACCCTGGAGGTAACCACTATTCTCACTGTTATGATAATGTTGCATTTCTTCATAGTGCTACTACTTAGGTATAGATCGTTATCAGGCCCCAGATTCACAACTTCTGGAGCGCCTTCCAAGAGGATGATGATAACAGTACCTCCTCTAAGACGGCAATGCAGCGGCCCTGTATCCCTATTCAATATAGCCAGTTTTGCCTGCTGGTGAATTACACCCAACCAGAACCACAATGTAAGTTTGATATTTGCTTCTTTAGCTCAACAATGTAGTTCTGTGTAGCTATAGTTTGTTCATTTTCACTGCTGTAGGAATGTACCACAATTTATTGATCTAATTGATTATAGACAGACGTATGGGCTGTTCCCAGTTTTTAACTCATGAACAATGTGTTGCTATGAATATCCATTATCCTGGTGCTCACATAAATGAAAACTTCTCTAGGGAACACACTAGAAGAACCACTGGGCAAGCAAATCTTCAACTTTCCAAAATGATTAAACCAACACATACTACTTACTACCCGTTGTGCATGAAGAGTTCATTCGACTCCGTATCATTAACCCTTGACTCTGTCTGACATTTTAGTTTGTATCAAGCTCTTATGTATATGGTTTCAACAAGCATTTCTTTCATTACTAATAAAGTTAAGCAGCTTTATGGATTTTTAGATATTTAGATTTCTTCTTCTTTTATCAAGTTTGCTTGCACTTTTCTCTAATGAGCTATTGTATTTTTTTCCTTCTTGATTTGTAGTGATTCTTCATGTATTATGGATAATAGTCCTTGGGTGGTTGTATTTATACCTTCTCCCATTCTTTTCCCTCTTTTGTAATGCAGTTGAATTTACAAAATTTTATTTTATTGTTAGTGTTTTCTGTGTGCTTAAAAAGCTTCTCCTACCCTAAGGTTATGAAGATTGAGCAAGGTAGTATCCAATTTCATAGTTTCCTATATATACTCAATTGTCCCAGCAACATTTACTAAAATATCAGTCCTTTCCTCAAAGGTCTATAATGCCACCTCTCTTATATAACAAGTTCCATATATGCATGGGTCACTTCTGCACTTCTTACTGTTCTATTGTCTATTCATCCTTGTGTCTGTACTTTAGTATAAATTTTAAAAATCAGCTTGTCAAGTTCCACAAAAATATTTCTTAGGATTGTGATGGAAACTGCATTCAATCTATTGATTGCTATTCTGATAATACTATCAGAATAACTGAGAACAATATTGAGTCTTGCAGAAAATCAGCTTAATATATTCAAATTTTATTTTTCCCATGGAAACTGGCCAACCAATAAAATTTTGGTGGTTAAAAGGGTTATCTATCTTGCTGTTATAACTCATAGTCTAAAGAGTCTAGATATTTGAGGTTTATTATATCCTGCCTTTAAGAAGGGTTTTTGTTTAAACCCCAAAACAAACATTTTGAAAAATAAGTACATTTTTTAATTTCTGAAAATAAGTACATGTTTTTAAAGTACAGCAAGAATAAATAAGATCACTTCTAAAGTTAAAATGAAGTCACGTTACTTACGTGGCCCTGTGTTAACTGAGTGAGCTGAGCCATGGTAAGTTTCACCTGTCCTTGCTGGGGGCGAGGGGACTGTGAGGCTGAAGAGTGCAGGTTGGCAGTGGATGGTCCTGAAGTTAACCCTTTCTGCCCAGGTGCTGAGGAAACTGCATTCGGGGCAGAAATTGCAGTGGAAACAGGTTGCCCTCTGATGATCTGAGTCACCACTTGTTGAGGGGTACCTAAAGCAAACAGCAAAATAATACAAATACTTATGTGTCTGTAGCAGTATTTTGAGTTGAAACATTGTTCAACACTTCAGATGAATGTGTTCTTTTCAATTTTCAAAAAAGACTTATGAAATGCCAACAGCTCAAGGATGCATTCAGACATATACCCACCCCCAGCTCACTTAAACCGTTCTTCAGTTCCTGCTAACTGTAGTAGAGTAAACCACCACAATTATTCTTCCTAGATGTCTATAGTAAAATTACAATAGGGAAGACAGGAAAAAATATATAAAATATGCCATTTATAAGGCTGCTTTTCCTTTAGGAGTATGTTTTTCAATTTAATATATAATTAATTCATATGAATTTTAAACAAAACATACAGAATCTGGAATATTCGGGGCCAATTACGTTTATAAATAAGCCTTTCTTATAGCTATGTGCCATATAGTTTGGGAAAACCATGAGGGGACCGGGTCATTATATCCTCAATAAGGCACACCTCGTTTTATTCTGCTTTAATTTATTGTGCTTCACAGATGTTATGTTCCCCCCACCCCCCAAATTGAAGGGAACCCCTCCATCAGCAAAACATTCCAATTTGGTTTATTGTGATACTGGATTTACTGCGGTGGTCTGGAACCAAACCAGCAATACCTCTGAGATATGCTTGTGCTAAGGCAAAGTACTAAAAGAATGCTTCCATAGTTATTGTTCAGTATCTACATTAACTGGAATGGCTCTACCATCTTCTAAAACTTAACTACTGAAACTGGAAGAAAAGGTAAGTGGGGTTTTTTTTTCCTGGAAGAATAGGTGCTAACAATAATTATTTGGTAGCTAATTTTGCATTTACAAAGTCCCAATTCATTATTAATTAGTGATTAACATCACATTTTCAAAATTTTATATTCACTTCCTGTCTTTTTTCCTTCTGTGAATACATAGATATTTCTATGTATATTTCTTTTTAATGATGAATGTAAATATTATTGCACATATATAAAACTGCTCTTATTTTGACATCTAGAATATTTTCCCTTTTCCTTTTTTAAAAAATAAGTCCATGGTGAAATCACTGTTTATAAATTTTTAAGTGCTAATTATTTCTGTAGAACTCCTCCCCAAATTACTGGGTTCATCGTAGGAACACAGTACTAAATTGAATTTTAAGAAGGTTATGCCAATTCATACTTCCACCACCACTGAGTGCCCATTTTACTGAACAAATGAAACCTTAGGCATTAACACTAAAGTAAACTATTGTAGCAATCAGAAAGATGGACATGGTGGCTCAATTTCTTCAATTACTATAGCATTTATATCTTGTCAAGTCATTATACTTCATTTGTGAATTCTCCTATCAGTGCTTTATATAGCTTAAAAGCACAAATTATGAAAATATATTTTTCTGAGTTTGTTGTCTGCTTTTAAATTTTTTTTATTTATACCTATTAAAGTTTTTTTAGGGATGCCGGGATAGTTCAACAGGTTGAGTGCTTGCCTTGGAACTGCAAAGTCCGGGGATAAAATTCCAGCCCTGGCCCATGCAAACCTACATGCTGAACTGAGGTGCACAACTGGGAATCTCCAGGATGGCGGTGAAGGTTCTAGCCTCCCATGTGGGACGCCCCCGGTTTGGTTCCGCCCCATGTGGCCCCATACCCACCTGTGTGGACTGAAACTATGTTAAAAAAAAACATGATGATGTATAACTGTGGAGACTGTTCTGGGCCCTCCCCACTTCTCTCTGTCTCTCTCTCACCTTCTCTCAAACAATAAAATAAATCTTTAGAAAAAAGACTTTTTAGTAGGGATTTTTCGTTTTTGGTTGTAATTATTGCTTTTAAAGTTTTCTTGCATTATCTAGTCAGATATCTTTCTAAGTATATTCTCAGTCATATTTGGCAGGTCTATCCCACACACTATAAAATAATTATTCCAGTATCATTTGCTGATAAATCCAATCCTTCCTTTCTGATTCAAAATGATGCCTTTGTCATAGAAAAATGCTCACATATAATGTATACTTAATTGTTTCTATTGGTCTAGTTTCCTTTGGTGTCACACTCGTAACTCTGGAGGCTTAAAATATGTAAAACTGGCAGTTCAAGTTTACCGTCATTACTCTTTTTTCTAAACTTCCCTTGGCTTTTCTCATCCATTTATTCTTTAAGATGAATCAAAAATACAGCATGTGTAATCAAGTGCTTGAATTTGAGAATTTCTTAAAAAGATGTATGTTACTGTTTTGACAGAGAGAGAGAGAGAGAAAGAAGAGGTAGGGCCCAGAGCAATCACCATAGTTGTATGTCATTAGTTTTAGACATAGTTTCTTTCATTCCACACAGGTGGGTGTGGGCTACACAGGGCGGGAACCAGGCTGGGGGACTCCCACATGGGAAGCTCGCCCCAGTTCAGCATATGGGTCCACATGGGCTGGGGATGGGATGTGATCCTTGGACCTCAGGGCTGTAAGGGGAGCGCTCAACCCACTGAGCCATCCCAGCATCCCCTGAATTTGAGAACTTTTGAACCCTAACACTATGTTAGTATTTGAGGAACAATGCATGAAACTTTACTTTAGTTGATTACCTGGTACTGACACGGTGTCATCATAAACACAGATGGACAAAGGGCTGGTACCAACTATAATATGATAGTCATTCAAATGAACCCCAAAACATACATGTCATTTTTAGATTATCATCAAAATTCAAATTCAAAAATTAAAAATGTTTTTACATCCCAGTAGTCTGTGGATTCCATTCTGGGAAAGGCTACTATAGTGGTAGGAATAGTAGGTAAGTTCATCTGTGTACACTCAGAGACACACTGGACACACACATCTGCCCAACCTCCAACTCTGTGAGCACACTGTTACGCCTCTTCTCCTCTTCAGTGGGCCCCACCAGCCCCACTGGCCACCCTGCTTTTCCTCCAATACACCAGACACTCATTTGTGAAGCTACAGATTAATTTGCATGTGCAAGTAAAATAAATAATTGCAGCTACATAAGGCATTAAGGAACAAAGTCTCTATATATCTTATAAATGCCACATTTTTCAATTTCCTAAGTATATTACATTATCATCTATAAATTTTTTCTCCTTTACATTATTTTATCTTTCTTTTCAGTTACCTGTCTGACATCTATTTTTAAACAGGAATAGGTACTGAATTTTAACAACTGTCCTTACAGAATTACCTGAAATAAAAAATCCTACTTATGCATTAGAAGACTGCCTTAAAAAACAAAAACAAACAAAAAAAACAAACAATGCTGTACTTCTTATCAGAATTGTGCTAAATTTGTAAGATGAACAGGAAAGATTTAATCTTTTCTTTCTCCTATGCTCTGAAACGACTTTTTATAAGAAGGAATTGTTTCCTAACCATTTTGAAGAATTTTACCAATAAAATCATGTGATGTGGAATTATTTTTTGTACGTAATAGTATAGCAACTTTCCAAATTTCTTTCTTTGAGATGAGTCACTGAGATTTGAAATTTATAAGCACAGTATATAATTATGCCTTATTATTCAAACAGATTTAGTTGCTGAGTACAGCTAGGATAATTCTCAAAGTCTTAACTAAAGAATACTGATACACAATTATCTTTTGATTTAAAAAGTTTATTCTATTTTTTAGCACTTTTTCATTCCTAATTCTGTTAACAAGCATTTTGTTCTCTTTTATCAAGATTTAACTGGCACCAAAAAAATGGTTTATTTTAATATTTGCCTTTCTTTTTTTATTACTACTTGTACTTTTATTCTACTTCCTTCTTTCTTCATTTAAGACTTTTATGTATTTTTCTAACGTCTGATTAAGATTTAAGAATGTAGGGGAAGCCGGGATGGCTCAGTGGGGTAAGCGCTCACTTTGCAGCCCCAGGGACCGAGGATTGAATCCTGGCCCCGGCCCATGTGGACCCATATGCTGAACTGGGGAGTGCCCACAGTTCAGTTCTCACCGGGGTGAAGACCCCGGTCCAGTTCCTGCCCTGTGCACCCCGCGCCCACCTGTGGAATGAAACTATGTGGAAAAACGAATGATGTGCAACTATGGAAACTGTTCTGGGCCCTTTCCCTTCTCTCTGTTTCTGTATTTCTCTATCAAAAAACAAAAAAACAAAACAAAACAAAAAACAATAAAAATAAGATTTGAAAATGTGAGATTTTTGGTCTGTTTTGGTCACCAATGTAGTTCAATTGACTAGAGGTAGGTGTTCAAACATTTATTAAACAAATGAATTTACCTCTGAGTTCATCTTTGGCAGCATAGCTCAGCTGCTACTTGATAATCTGTTTGTAATTATACTCTCAATGTTCCTTTAACCTAAAAATTACTTCTGAGAACATAAAATTTTTAATTGCAAAGCAAGTTAAGATTATTACTATGATACTTTAATATTAATTTCTAGCTTTTCTACATGGAATATACCTATACACATTCTACCTTTTGGAATTCATCAAAGTTTTACCTGTAATGCATTATATGATTTTTTTGGTACAAAATGTCCATAAATATTTAAAACCAATGCATATTACAGAAGGTACAAAAATTAATGATCTATTTTCAGTTCTACTCTGCTTTGGTTAACATAACACCTCCTTGATTTCAAGTAGTTTTTGCTTTTTACGTGTCAATGGTATCTTATTTAATTCATAAAAATCCAAGATTGCATCTCCATTGCAACCAAATGACCCTCTTTGTCTTTTGATGTTTTTTTATTTTTAAACACCAACTTCTACTCTGCTCAATATTAGTAGGATTATCCTTGTCCTGTCTGTTGCCTCCTTCTTTTTTTCCTTGTTTGGACTTTATTATATGTATATCCTTATTGATCTTTTTATTTTTTACCTTTTGTGGCAATTTGATTTTAGGTTAAGTTTCTCAAAATTGTACCCAGTTGGATATTTTTTTTCCTACTCAATCTTTATAGTTTTCAACTTTTAATATGGGAGCTTTAATATAGTCAATATTAATAAAGGGCTGGCACTGCCTTTGTAATCTTACTTCATTTGCTTTCTGTTTAAATGCTTCTTAGCTGCTTCCTTGATTTTATCCCTGCCTTTTGAGACATAGACTGTTTTCTTTGCTCATTCTCTTACTCCAATGATTTCAATGTATATATTCCATTTATTAGAGGTTTGAAAAACATTTTTAATAAGCATACTTGGATCTATTCTGTAATGTCAGATATGAAAAAATATCTATGGTGCTTCCCACAAAGGATTAGAAATTTAGTATGCCTTGAAGTCTCAACTCAAATTGGCAGTTTCTAGTATGTAGAGTGTCAAATACAGAATATTACAGATTTCCTGGACTGGTTGTTTAGATGTCAAATGATAATACTGGATGGATGAATACCTGGCTGTACCATCACAGGTGTTCGAATAATTGCCTTTCCTAGTGGTGATTGTTGGAGTGGTGTTCTAATCACCGTCATACCAGGGCGGATCTGAGGCCCTGTGATTACCTATAAATGACACAAAAGACAATTAATTAAAATGTTTTTGAAAGACTAAGGCATGATGGACTTAGAACACAGATTTTTAAACACTCTAAATTGATAATCGTGTCTACAGAAATGACAGAGGTTCTTGGATATTACAGTTTAAATTATATTAAGCACCAGGATACAGATGGAATTTTGAGGGGACAAAATTTAATTCAAGTATCATATAAAATTCCTTGTCACTAATACCAAGAACAGCCTACAAACTAGAAGGAAGGAATAAGACCCAGTGAAGCTCTAAGGCAGGCAAGTCCAACCTGCGGTCCAGTACAGCTATGAATGAGGCCCAACACAAATTCTTAAAACATTAAGTGTTTCTGTGCCCTTTATTTTTTAAGCTCATCGGCTATTGTTAGTATATTTTACATATGGCCCAAGACAATTCTTCTTCCACTGGGGCCCAGGGAAGCCAAAAGGTTGGACACTGCTGCTCTAACATATAACCACCACACAGGAAAACACTGAGTTCGATTTTCCCTTAGCTCCAATCCGTACCTATAACCTAGGGAATGTAAGAGTAAGATCAGAAACCAAATGTTCTTTCATGGTCTTAAGGGAGAGACTAGAGTACGTTATTTTCAGTTTTATAGTTAGGTTCAGAACATTTTCAATTCTGTAAAACTTTAAGCCTTTTCCATTAATACTAGTGCCAAAATAAAAAAAAAAGATGTATCTAACATGTATGCATATCAGCTGATTACAAACTAGTTATCATGCTGTGGGTTGTACTTTTCATTCTATTTCTCAGCTTCAGAGCAAGTTCTTTGGGTGGTCTAGTGCTGTCCATCATTTTATACAAAGGAAATTCCCCTTATAAAATCCTAAAATGCAATTCTTATGATTCATAAACTATTCTAATGTGCTATTAACTACATGTTAAAAATGAACAATTCATGTATCATTTTTACTTAGAAATATAATAATAAAAAGTTGCTTTTTTTAAAAATCAATACTTTAACACAGATTAAAGTAAAAGGCAAAGGCAAATTAGAAGCTGGATTAATCCTAGAAGAGGCCATTCTAAAAACCTGATGTGGGTTACACTTGAAAACAAATCAATTCTATAGAGAATTCTTACTTGTGAAGAGCTTGTGGTTCCTCCAGAGCCTGAGGTATTAGGCCTGATTGTGACTGTTGCTGTTCTGGGCTGGAATGAAGTGAATGTCTGCTGACTTGTACCTGTACTTGATGGAATGATACCCAGGACTTTCTGCTGGACTTGAACAACGCCTTAAAAAAAGATAAAGGGGTAATTAATAATTGCCCCTTTAATAAAAAGCATTAGGTCTTGCTTGGTTTCTGAGGAGAAACTATGTGTGGCAGGGTTTTATAGTGGGCTACATAGAATGTGAGATCTGAGGACTGAAATCAGTGAAAAGAAAATGAAAAATAATGGCAACGTATGATCTGGCAAATGTGAATTAACACTCTTCACATTTCCCTTACCTCCTTGTGTTGCTGGCACATTTACAGCGACAATCTTGCTGTTTGCAGGAAGTGGCAGTTTGGTAATTACTTTTCCTGCCATAGTGACTGGACTGCCTGTAATTTGGAACGTCTGACCTGTGCTGGCAATGGTTGTAGCAGATGTGGCAGCTGTGCTGGTGGCTAATGGGGTATAAGACATTTAATAAGCTTCAGATTTAAAATAACCAGCAACGTAGTGATTTCCAGGAAGGGCACCAAATGCATGAAATGTGGTTCATTTTGTATTAAAAAAAAATATCCCTCTCCACTCAAAGTGAACTATGTAAATGTTAAAAGTGAAATAATGTGAGATGAGTTTTGCTAATGTAATATTATGAATATTATCTGTAACAAATCAATTGTTACAGTTTGTTTGCTCACTCAGCTGCAGAAGAAAAACAGTTTTCTAAAGAAATGTTTTATCAACAGGTAATCGACTGAAATTTTTTTTCTTAAATGAAAACAATCTTTTATTTAATCACAGCTGTGTACCTGAATTTGACTGGCCTTGCTTAACCCAGGTAGCAAAGGTCTGATGGAAGTTCTTGTTCTGCTGGAATGTTACTGTAGCTGGAGATCCAACTTTAGTAGTTAGTACCATTTTTGTTCCAGTTGTAACTGAGCCACTTATGGGGGCCACCATAACTTTCTGTGCTGGAGAGATGGTACTAGTCGTACTGTTTGTTGGGGAAGTAGTGGCAGCTGAAATTACTGTAGGCTTCTGCTGTTCCAATCGTTTCTAAAAAAGTCAGAGAGAGAATACATGAACCAAAACAGTCCTAAATAAAAACAGTATCTTTCTGCAAGAAGTCCAGCTATAATTTCTCCCAATAAGAAGATGCACCAAATTTCAAAACAAAACTTCTGAAAACATGTCCATATAAATTTACCTTGAATTAATTTCTTGATGGAAATATTTTTATGACTCTAAGTCACATATATTTTATTGTTTTTTCATAATAAAAAATTAAAAACAATCAAACTTTTTCCAGTCCTTAGAAATATCAAGCTTTTGGAAAGAAAATAAGAGACATAGATACCGGAAATCTTACTGGAGACAGGGCCACCTTGTTGCTCAGTGGTGGGATTAAGAGCAGATAACAAATAAGAACTGTATACTGTAATGCTAATTTATCCAATCATAAAGAACATGCCAATTATTTAAATATCACTATTCAAATTGGCAAACCTGCAATCAAGCAAGTTGAAAATTATAAAACAATTTTTCTAGACTTACATTTTTCAGTTCAAATATGTTTTTATAGGATTCTTTAGACTATTTTATAGAAAGTAGTATAATCTGATCTTTTAGACCATAGTGTTGTTAAAGAAAAATTGTATATATTATATCATAAATTGCTAACAGTTCCTGAAGCTAACAAATGTGATGGTGTAAGCTTACACATGTAAAAATAATAGATGGCATGAATTACAAAGCTGGTGAAGGCTGCTTTACCTTCATTATCTTATTTAATGCCCAATAAAGTTGTTGGCATAACTTAAAGATGAGGAAACTGAAACTCAGAGGGGTTGTGTAACTGGCACATAGCCAGAGAGATCGCCAGTGGTAGAGCTGAGATGTATATCAAGATCAATTCCAATGCTGAACTACCTCCTACAATTGGAAACTGCTCACCAATGACATCACACCCAATCTTCTTAGCACTACTTCTGTACACGTCCTCTGTGCCTGAATAAAATATGAGGTGTTTCACATAGTTTCTCATTCTCCAGAGAAAAGGAGTTTAGTGTTAGGTATTTAGACATGTTATCCAACTAAATCAGTAACAAAAGAATGCAAAAAACTGAATGCATATTTAGCAGTTATTTCTTGGGCATATGCCTTCAAAACTGAACATGTTAAGTATCTTTGTAAATAAATGCATTAAAGGAATTTTAAAAAGTAAAACATTGTCACATTGTAGAGATGACCTAACACGTGCACACATGCATAAAATAAAAAAACAAAGCAATTACCGTATTATCCGGCGTATAAGACAACCGGGCGTATAAGATGACCCCCTAATTTTACAGTTCAAACATAGGTTTAGGCCTATATTCGCTGTATAAGACTACCCCCCACTTCCGAGGCTGTAGTCTTATACAGCGAATACAGGCCTAAACATATGTTTGAACTGTAGAATTAGGGGGTCGTCTTATACGCCCGGTCGTCTTATACGCCGGAAAATACGGTAGCCAGTTTTTTTCTTTGAATGGACAGAATCTAAAATTGTTGGTAACTAAAACTTTTATGTAAGTGAAGAAGACAATGACCTACAGTAAGCTGATACAATTTTTAAAAATGTTTCATAAAATGAGAGTGGAAAAAGGTAGTATGGAATGAACAGTTTGGTTTATATAATATGTACTTTTAAAAATTATGTGTGACCTAAGTTAATGATATTATAAATACATAAGTATCTACTTCATCTATTAATATATCTCCAGTATCTATTTTTCAAGTTGGCTAAAAACTTTTATATGATCTTTTTAATAAAAAAAAAGAAATAATCAACTTTTATGTGGGTCCCTAATATTCAGGCAAATGTGGTACGTTATTTATAGCTTTATAATCATCAATTACAACAAACTCTTAAGAGTCTTAGTAGTTTTTTTTACAGATGTCAGAGATTTTATAGATTGAAATTTGCCAGGAAAAAATTATCTTTAGAAACTACCCTCTAAATTCTGAATATAGTAACTAAGAGATATCTTATTTCACATGTTGTTCTCCAGATATGTACACTTTTGCCAAGCTACAGCTTGGTATATCCACACAGCTACTTTCAAGTAATGAAATTAAGATATACATGAGATACACTTAAAAATAAAACCATACAAATAAGAAATTCTGTGCTTTTAGGGTGTATAAAATTGGCTAAAAATGTCAATTCGTTGCCAGGTGGGACTAGTACCAACTCCCCCACCTGCTGGGCAGCCAACCGCTGCTGTTTGAGGTGAGCCTCCATTTGGGCCTTGAAGTCCTCTGCCTTCTTCTGATCACTAACCTTAGCCTGTTGCTCAACTGCTTGGGCCTTTTCTTTCTCCACTCTGCAGGGGAAAAAGGAGGAACTTATCAGAAACAACCCAATTAGGCAGCTGGCATCTCTTATTAACTGAACTGGTTGGCTTTCACATCATACAGAAATATGAAATAATTTCGATTTAAAAATAAAACATTTAAATTAAAAATTGACAAATGGATAAAAGCAGAAATAGAATTTTAATAAGCAATATGCAACTAATACTCAGAATCAAAAGTTAGAGTAAAATTAGGACACACTGAATATACTATTAAAAGGGTAATATTTTAAATTCTTTTTTTTAAGATTTATTTTATTGTTTTTGACAGACACAGAGAGAAGGGGGAGAACCCAGAGCAGTCTCCATAGTTGTACACCATCAGTCTTCAACATGATTTCGTTTCACACAGGTGGGCAGGGGCCACGCAGGGCGGGAACTGGGCTGGGGGCCTCCCGTATGGGAAACACAGCCAGTTCAGCATATGGGTCTGCATGGGCCAAGGCCGGGATTTGATCCGTGGTCCCCAGGGCTGCAGAGCGCTTAACCTGCTGAGCTATCCCGGCTTTTCCAATTCTTTAATTCTGCCCAATTCTTTAGGTCTGGAGTGATAAAACCTTCAAATATCTGATAACGTGCTAACCATTTCCTTACCTCTCAGCAAACGCCCTGATCTCCCATAATTCCAACTCTTCCTCTGCTACCCAGGTTTCGATAATAACAGGGCCAGTTTGCTTGGGTGTTTCTGGTCTCTTTGGCCTCAATGCACTTGATCGAAGGCCTTTCCTCTGAGGTGTAGGTGTTTCTTTGGAAAAGAAATCAGAATGTTTTAAGCAATACAGCTTCTAAAATTACAGTACTTCTGGCATCTCCTCTTTCTTATACAGCATGCAAAATAGGGACTGGTAAACTTTTTCTTAAAGAGCCAGATGGTAAATACTATGTGGGCCAGATGGTCTGTTATAAATCTTCAACTCTGCCTTTGTACTATGAAAGGAGCCAAAAACAATACAAAAGTAGGTGTGGCTGTGTTCCAATAAAACTTTATTAACAAAAGCAGGCTCATAGGTCATGGTTTGCTGGCCACTAATACAGAAGGCCTATGAGCCTTTATGTAGCCTGTTCGCTCTGCCTGGAACATGAATCCTAGTTTCCCACCTCTCATCTGACTAACACCTATTTATCCCTCACACCCCAATATACAACTTCCTTCAAGAAGCAGTCGTTCTTCCCCCAGTTGGTTGGGTGCCCTGGCCATGCACAACTCTGACAGTTCCCCATCACAGCACTGAGAAGGGGGATTTGAGAGTGACCAACATGACGGGGGTACCTGAAACTATTAAGAATAGATAAAATACCCTAAAGTTAACATTTTAGAAATAAAAAGTAGGGAAAGACAAGCACGAAACTGTCCCATATGTTCAGGGAAGCAGTAGATTCAAAGGGAAGCAGCTGGAAGAAACAGAAATAGCTGTAGGCCCTAGGTCGTACAGTGTACAAACCACAGAAAACTGATGCAAGGGTGTTGCAGTGGTTTGCATTGAAGGCTGTGGGGTCACGACTGAAGACTGGTCAGGAATTCCTTCTTTCCTCTGTCTCTACCTATCAGCTGAGCCATCTAATACTGTTCCAGGATAACAATGTTTTAAGTATGCTAATATTTCATCATCTACTAGAATGGGTACCCCTTTATTGGTGTTCTTTTCAAAAAGGCCATTCTTAAGTCATTTATTTTCCAGGATGAACTTTGAAGTTAATTTAATCAAGATTCAAAAATTAAATTTATAGATTTAGGGACAATTAACTTCTATAAAAATGTATGTTTCTATCTAAGGACAGTACTTTCCTTTTTTAAAGATTTATTTTACTGATTTTTGACAGAGAGAAACAGAGACAGAGAGAGACAGAGAAGGGGGAGGGTCCAGAGCAGTCTCCATAGTTGACATTAGTTTTCCATATAGTTTCACTCCACAGGCAGGCACAGGGCTGCGCAGGGCAGGAACTGGGCCGGGAGCCTCTCACATAGGTCCCGGCAAGAACTGAACTGGGGGTACACCCCAGTTCAGCATGTGGGTCAGCATGGGCCGGGGCCGGGATTCGATCCTCGGTACTCAGGGCTTCAAAGCGAGAGCTTAACCCACTGAGCCATCCCAGCTTTCCCGTACTTTCCTTTTAAATATTTCTTAACAGATCTTCTCATAAATATTTTTATTGCATATATAAACTAAAACTATAGATTTTTGTCTATATATCTGAAATCTGAATACCTTACTGAACTCTTTGTAATGTTAATAGTTTTGATTCTGAAGTATATTTATTATAATACTGTAACCTTTTCTTTGCTCCCGTAAGACTACAGGCTCAATCTCACCCTTCTACATATTTGCTGTCCAGTGCCTCTTATCCTATAGGTGGTTCTATAAATGTTTCCTGAGTAACACTTTAGCCTCTTAAGAGTATTTCTACCCTGAGCACTGAAGCATTTCATAGGAGCTTTAACCTTTGAGTACACAGATCCTCACTGGTCATTTACGAGTACATGTCAGTTGCTGTGGCAGATGCAGGGACTACAACACACCAGACAGACTTAGTGGCTGTCCTCTTGGAGCTGATGGTCTGGTGTTAATCACTGTTTCACATCTTACTTTTAAGAGGTATCATTATAGCTCTTTGTACTCTCCCTGTCCTTGGCACAAATTCCTATAGGCATCATCAATGTGTGCCTACGGGAATCTCACTATGTTTATTACTTAAATATCATTTTTTAAATATTATAGTTTATAATAAAAAGTATCTTTTATTTACTGAATAGTTAATAAAACAATTATAATACGACTTCAATTTATTAAAAAATGTGGTTAACAGGTTAATAATGGAAGAATAGAATTTTTTCCTTACCTTTCGGTGCTTCTGGAACTCCAATGGGGCAAATGATTTTTCTGATACAATATTCAGATCGAATGCCATAAGGACCAACATCTCGCCTCTTAATGATTTCTGTTGTTGTGATTTCAGTTTCAGATGTTTCTATGGTGATTTAATTCACAAAGTATTAATAACCACCTAAAAAATTCAGAGACTATAAAAGTATGACTGCTGCTTTAAGAAAGAGACACACATGAAATAAACTTTTAGGAACATTTATTAATTAAATGACCACAGGACCACTGCTGAAGTGCAGTAATATTGAGTTTCTTCCTTACTGAAAATTTCTAAACTGAGGAAAATGCTGTTTGGGGTCTGCTTAGTTCCTGGTGGCAAAAGCCAAAATGATAAAACTGAAAGAGAGAAGTAGTAACATAGAGTTCCAGGTGTCCAAGTTTAAATTATTTATCTCTATAATAAAAAACATCTCTTAAAAATTCAGACTGGTTCAAACCTAAGTGACTCACTTTGTAATCTGAACTCTCCAGCCCTGTGCCGAGAATTTTATATTACTAGTATTCCTGCCAATCTTTAGCAAAACTGTGTTTAAAAAACACAAACACTGTATTTTAATAAATAAGAAATATGCTTAAAATTTAGCAAACCGTCAAGTGACTTTCTCTATAAACTTAAACTAGAAAACAAAAAACTCTTACCTGTCCGTGTAGTCCCTCCTCCAGGAGGAGCCTTGGCTGCCATGTCATCCCATCTCAGACTTGCCCATAGTAACCGCAACATAAGGCTCACACCAGCTAAGGACTTTACGGTCTGAAGTCTATACCTGAAAGAAAAACCCAAGAAAAACCACACATGTGTATTATATACACTCACATGCTACCAAACTGATAAACTATTTCCTGTGCTTATGATCTTAATATTAAACCCAAGAAAAACCACACGTGTATTATATACACTCACATGCTACCAAACTGATGGACTATTTCCTGTGCTTATGATCTTAATATTTATAATATGGTTTAGCACTTTGACTATTACATGTCCCTTAATAAAAGGATTTTTTTGTTCCTAGGCATAATATGAATCTAACATCTTAAAAAAGGGGCTGCAGTCACTTCAAATGCCATATAAATTTGTACAAGAGCAGGTTTCATTGTAAGACAGATATGGCAACAATTTATAAAGATTTTATAAATTTAGCCTAATTCCAAAAGTGTTAGAAAAATTATGAGAGCAAATATAGAGAAATAAATTTGCTACAAATATGATAAAAGAGTTTTAAAGGATGAAATCTTAACTGATTTTTACTGAAACTGGAAATGTTTATATTTCCTCAAAAAGCAAAACAAAACAAAAAAAGACCTGCAAGCCCAATAAGACCTTCCCAAATAGACAGAAAATTCTGTGTCCAAATGGTGGTTCTGTGAAGCATGAACTCCTGGGTGATGAATACTGCTAATACTAACAACACTTGAACAACATTAGTATAGTTTTAGAATCCTACAATACAATGAGTACCATAATTAAAAAGGTTAATACTGTATTAGTTACTAATTAGGAGACTAAGGAATATGTGTTTTTTCCTAAACACTGTGGATATTTTCCTTAAAATAATATTAAAAACACATTTCAAAGTGAATTTACAACAATAATATCATGTTACAAAATGGAATTAACCATAAATCATTTTAAAGCAGCACTAGGCTGTCAATTCCTATCAGTGATCTTTGTGTAATTAAATACTTCGTTGACATTTCCACGTACATAAATGAATACAGTAGTGGATTGCAGTATATAACTTAAAGAATTTCCTCCTGTTAACACAGGTAGAAGGTAACTCTTAGTTTATATTTCAAAGGTAATACCTTATATTCTTTTTGTTCAGCTGGAAAAAATGAATGTGAGAAAAAGAAAGCTCTAGCCAAAAAGTTAACTTCCCATCTCCACTGTGATACCATAACTTTCTTCACTGTGTTAGCACCCTGTAAATCCTCTGACCTACACAGAATACATTTTAAATTAGAGGGCAAATGTCAACTAGCGCAGGCGTGTCCTGGGAAGCAGAACGTGGGTATCACTTTCGGACCACACCCCATAGAAATGACTAGGGAACTCCGGACTCATGAGAGAAAGCAAATTAATATTTATTTTGAAAGAGAAGTTTTTTCTTCCTCCAATCAGTCTCTGCAAACAACCTTAAAGCCATCTCTATTTTACAACAGAAACACCACCTGTAGGGCACACACCTCATGCACCATCAGCCCATTCATTCATTTACTCATTCAAAAAATATTTGAGTGCCTTCTATATGTTAAATTAAGGGGAAGAAGGTAGGGACGTAGAAATAAATTATAATCTGTTCTTGTGTCCTCAGGAACTGTAACAGAGGGAAGCACAAGGGAAAGGCATCTGATGTGGATCAGTGTGGGGATCAGAGCTTCATTTGTGACTCTCAAATGACAAGAATGTGGGGGGCTGGCCAAAGGCAAGGGGCACACGTATACTTGGAAGGAAAGTGTATAAGAGCACACACTTCTTCCCAGAAATCACATTCAGTGCACTATGGCTGGAGGGAAGGGGTACAGAGGTATAGTATAGCAAGAGATGAAGCTGGTATGAGACAGGAAGGCAGATTTTAAGGTACTGTACCAAATGAAAAGATTAAAGAGTCTTAAAGATTATATTAAGTATTCTGAAATTTATCCAGTATTAGGATTGTAAAAGGAAGTACTTCTCATAGGTATAGTATACAGGTGACAAATGCTTTCTCTCAGCCCTGCAGTAGTTTACAAGTCCCCTTTAAATGCTTGCTCAGCTCAGTCAGAATATTCACAGGATAGATCTACATTTTAGAAGGAGATATCCATCAGCACTGTGGAGACAACTACTGGTTCAAAGTGACAATGAAATAAGGAATAGGCCTATGGAAAAGGGACTAAAGGAATGAACAGTGTGGAGTGAAAAAGAAGCCCTATGAGTTGATGAGACAAATTTCACTTACTCAATACTGCTCAGCCTTAACATTAAATTCATCAAGATCTAACATGTACCTTTGGAATTCTTAGCTCCTACTCTAAGCATCAGACATAGTTTTAGTCAAGTGTAAGTACAAAAATGCACTTCACATGCACGTTTTTATAACTATACGTTTTCAAAAAATTGCATTCTAAAGTCAAGAATAATTTATATATTTATCCATGCCTCCATTAGACAGAAGGGATTATATGTCTCTCAACTTCAGCAAATTAAGATGCCAGCATATATCTGAAGGCATTTATTTAAAATGTACAGGCAGGTATTTCGTTCTATTAAAAATGAGAAATTAACAGATACAAACTGTGTCCACAGTGCATATTAAAATAGAACAATGCAAGGCTCCTAAAACCCAGCCAGGTGGGTAAGGGCCTTGGGCAACACTTGATGGGTCAGAACTGATTCAGAGAAAGTGTTTCCCCTTTGAGCCAACCATCCATTTCATACTAGAAAAGAGCAGAAAGACTGGCTTTCACAACTGCCAGGTCATTTTAATGAAAGTATTTGTACACAGTAACTTTTCCAGTGGGAAAGAAGTTACCTGCAGGACAGTCAAGGATACACTTTGGGACCACTCTCAATGAAGAAAGCAGAAAAGTGCAGAGTAATCCTACAAATCCATGAACTGTTATGAAGAGTCCCTTGATTCCCTGCAGGATTCTGCAAATCCTTCATTGCAGGCCCTGCAGAGAAATTGTACTTTTCAGCTGTCTCTATTGAATGTGTAATGGAGTGATGATATTTTAATTAAAATTAAAAGATGAGTTAAACCAACTATGACTGGTCATAAGTCAATTCCTTTACAGAGTACTCATTTATACTTTTGTTTGGTCTTTTATAATACAAGCTACCTGTAATATAAAGGAAACAAAAAACTATGATTTTAACGTAAAGAAACTGGGGCCA
>PVKE010019727.1:0-28196 GCA_004027555.1 Craseonycteris thonglongyai | reverse complement strand
GGGAGACTGGTGTAGACCTAGATGAGTCTCATGTTTAATACTGTACCTTGTAAGAGTTGCAGGGGTAGACAAGGTGTAGGAGGGATCACTTTGCTAAAAGTTGAATACTTTTGCTTGGAAAAAATGAAAACACAGCACTTTATATCCAATGAGTATCATAAATCACAGCAGATTTTGCTGCCAGTGTGCATATTGTTTCATAAACATCTTAAAAAAAAATCAATGGCCAAGATGATTTGATTGTGTGAAGACCATAAAAACCAGGGAGGAATAAGAGGAAAAGCCATTTGCACATTGCTTATGATCCAAGAAGCCTTGAGCAGTTAAAAATGCATACTATCACAGAGCCGCTTACCTAGAAATATTAACAAATAATATGTTCTAAAAAGACAATGCAATTTTTTGAGGTTACTCACATTATACATCTCATGCAAATGTTTATTTTTATAGTTTCAAAAATATTAAGTCAGATGGCTATATAAGTAGTGATTTACATAAAAATAATAAGTAAGGAAAATAATAGTTTGAGGAAACTAAATAAGTAAGCCTGCAGACGTCTTTGATTTGATCAACAATACAGCCATTTAGAAGAAAGAAAAAAAAAAAACTATTTTTAAAGCTATGGACTTTTCAATACTTATTTTTCAACCATCATTTTCATTTCATGTTGTAAATCAAAATGCTGATACCATAAGATCATTACATTTATAATCACATTAGAGAGAGAATATTCCAGAAACTATCAGACATAATTCTGAAACAAGAACTTAAACAGCCTATACTACAATAAAAACGAATGTAAATATGATAACTAGAAAGAGATGGTATTCCAACTTCTAGCTCTAACTATATCAATGCCAAGATTAGAAGATGTTGGAAAATGTGATTACTTTCCTTACAGTATCCTGTGCCTGCCCTCACGGGCATATTTTCAAATATTAAGGTTATTATTATTAGAATGGGTTCACTAAAATAACTTTTCAATGTTAACAATAGTCTTATGATCCTTTAGACATCTAAGTTTATGAGAAAAAAAAAAAAGTCAGCAGTCTCTTAGATAGTCAGCTTGTG
This sequence comes from Craseonycteris thonglongyai, assembly GCA_004027555.1. Taxonomy (NCBI): domain Eukaryota; kingdom Metazoa; phylum Chordata; class Mammalia; order Chiroptera; family Craseonycteridae; genus Craseonycteris; species Craseonycteris thonglongyai. The sequence goes on along the minus strand of PVKE010019727.1, from coordinate 27,125 downwards.
AATTTTACTTTGAAGGCTTGAGAAGCCATATCTAATGTGTTATTGATGTTATAGTAGAGCTTGGTATCATATAGTTCAAAATTGAATTTCAAAATTTTAACAGTTTACATTAGAAGATTATTACATAACTACTAAGCATATAAAAACTCATATACATACCTAAATTGGTATGGTAGAGGGGGTGAGTGTGTGTTTTCTAGTCCTCCAGTTGAAGTCAAACACAGATTTGATTACATTGCAAGGAATTTAAAACACATTCTGTGTGTTTAAACTTTGACTCTGTTAGCTTTGGAAAGTATATGTATATATAGAGGAGACCTACTAAACCCACCCAAATCACAAAGGAAAATTATTTTTCTGTTAGAATTGCTTAGTAAAAACACATTATTTATATTGTGATTTATACTTTCAGATATAATTTGGGGTTTTGGTCCCATTTGCTAAGAAAATGAAAGATATCTGTGAGTTAAAAACAATGGACAAAACTAAAAATTTCAAATCTAAAGCTTCAGAAAATAGATGCTACTTTTATGTTTGCCAGTATTTTCTGAACATTGACATTTAATGCTTAATTCTCAAGTGCAGAAATATATATATATGGTTTTATGATTCTTTCTAAGCTGATGTATTTTGCCTGTTAAAAATTATGCTGCTAAATTAGTGTTAGAGGCCTTATGTTTGGTAATTACAAGTGTCTGGGCTACATGAGTCTCTATATATGTGTGTGCTTCGTTCAGTGTCTTTCTTGATTCTTGATCAAATTCTCTGTGTATAGTTGTATCAAATACTTAAAAGGGGTCAAAGAAGATGTTTAAGTATATGACAAGAATCCTAAATACCTTTATATATATTTAAAAAGTACTGGGCTGTTTTAAACATGATTATGTTGACCTGTCTGCCTTTTAGCCTGACTCCTTCACTCTAGTGTTATGGATGTCTGCTGGAAACTTTTTCTTAAGCTAAGTACCTTGCAAAAAATCCTCCACTCTGAGAAGCAGGGCCTTTTAGAGTGGAAATGTTTTCATACTGGGACTATTGAGATTTTGCAGATGTATGCATCTGTTCTATTTAAGGTGCCCTTAAATGTGTTGAATGTATTATAATGTGTTAAATGTTTATGTGTAATTGATAAAGTTTCTACATGTATGTGCATAAGATTGTCACAAGATGTATTCTCAGGAATACTATTACCTGGAGTTTGAAGGAATAACTATTAAAAAAAAACAAAAACAGTAGAGAAAGATCAGAAAAAAGTTCAAGATAATTAACATTTTTTGTAATGTTCAAAATATTATTGAGTATATGACTTAAATGATCACATATGATAAAGACTGTATTGGTAATACTAGATCATTTCTTAAGCTATGATACTGAATGATATTTATCTTGATCAGAGGGGAATTAAAACAAATACCTATTTCCCAAGTATAAAAAACTGGACTCAGCCAAGAGGTTGATTCTTTTGAAACTAACTTTTGAGTGAAATTGGAGTAACATGCATCACCCACGATAGTGAGTACAGATTTATACAACTCAGACTCAATTAAAGCAGTTCCAATCCTAGATACAGCCAAATCATTTTACTTTCACTTTTCAGTATTTGCTGTTTTCTATAATTCTGTTAGATATGTTATTTGATTTTTCCAGAAAGGAGATTGGGCTGTTGAGTGCATTGGGACAAGGCACTGGGAAATACAGTGTCATAAGGCATAATTGGGCATGGCAATGCTGGGGGTGAGGGGGATCTGTGGTATTTGGGAGTCTGGTTAGAGTCTCTTGCACAGGCTAGAAGTAACTGCTTTGCTACTTCAGCCTTCTAAAAGTACCTAAGGCAAGGTGACATCTCCTTTCTTTAGTATCTGTCCCTAAAGTCAGTGAAGAACATTCTCCACTCTGCTCTCCATTCTCCAACAGTATCTAAGATGAGAATAGGGTGTGTAGAGGGACCTACAGGAAAGAAAGGGTTATAAATAGTATCATAGTCCAAGACCCAAATACCCTCCCTCAAGTTGTTCTGGATATTTTAATTGTCTCCAGAATTGGTTGCTATCACCCCAAGTCTTGCTGTTGCCCTGTGACCTCACACTTCCAATTCCTCGGCCTTGTTCTTGGCAGTGAGTAGAAAGTCCCACTTCCTCATTTACTTTACTGGGCCTCAACTGCAGCAATTCCGAAACAGAGTTTGTTTTGACACTCAGGAGAATAAAAAGAAAGGCAGAATGTATTTGGAAAAGCATAAGACAAATTTACTTATATTATTTTAGGATAATTTAGCATTACACATCAATGTACCTCCATAATATTTTTCAAGAGTCACTGTGACTGCAGGATGAAAATCCTTTACTAGCCATTTTATAGGTAAAAACAAATGATTGATTACACAACTTCCCTCAGATGACTATGAAGTCTGTTATGAATACCGAATGACCAAAGAGCATGGAAAAAATGCATATGAATAAATACTGAAATGTATATGAAAGATATTTATGAAAGATATTAAGACTTCTGTGTTTGAATATGCACATATAATAAAATAAATCTAAAAATATTTAAGATGTCTGATCATTTCATTTCTCATTTCTTAACATAGGGAAAAGGTTAACTCATTCAGAAAAGTTATTCTCCTCTGGTGTGTCTTGATGTCTCTCCTCAATCTCCCTTGTCATAGCCTGAGATCACCTTCAGTTAGACACCTCCAGTTCCTCTCCAACCCCGAATGAGCTCCACTCTACTCATGCCTTCCACCCTTAACTTTCAAAATAAAGCAGAGTGGGCATATTGGGAGACAGATACCCCAGCTTGATTTCTCTGCCCAGGTAATGACCTGCTAGAATAAATGGTAGATTCCCAGGAGAAATGTTTAAGGACCTCGTTGTCCTCTGCATGTAACCAGAACTACCATGGGGGTTCAAGTTACCATCAGTTCTCTCTTTTATACCAAGTGCCCTATCCTCACCCTGTAAGAAAGGGTGTCCTTGGGGAAGCCGGGATGGCTCAGTGGGTTAAGCGCTCACTTTGCAGCGCTGGAGACCGAGGATCGAATCCTGGCCCCGGCCCGTGTGGACCCATGTGCTGAACTAGGGAATTCCCCCAGTTCAGGCCTCTCTCTGTCTCTGTATCTCTCTCTCTCTGTCAAAAACAATAAAAATAAAAATAAATCTAAAAAACAAAAAAAAATAGAAAGGGTGTCCAAATCTTTTGGCTTCCCTGGGCTAATTGGAAGAATTGTCTTGGGACACACATAAAATACACTTAACACTAATGATAGCTGATGAGCTAAAATATAAATACATAATGTTTTAAGAAAGTTACAAATTTGTGTTGGGCTGCATTCAAAGCCATTGTAGGCTGCATGGGGCCCATGGACCTCAGGCTGGACTAAGTATACTCTTGCTAAATCCATTTTTTTTCCTTACGTAGTTGTTTTTATTTTGTGTCTTTTCCTGACCCAATGACCCTAGACCCATTTGGCAGAGAACTAGACACTCTTTTACCTCTTCTGGACTATGTCTGAACAGTAAATAAACATACAATTTGTCAGTGAGCATTCCTGAGAGGGAAAAACAAAAGGGGGGGGAGGGGCAGAAGCCTAGGGGAGTAGTAGTAATAACCACCATCATTTATTTCTGAATACCAAGTATAAAGTACTGAGCTCATCACCTGGATTTGCTTATTTAATCCTCACAAGCCTAAATGCTGGGCACTGTCTTAATAGACGAGAAAACACATGAAGCAGGGAGAAGAGACTTGCCAGGTCACTGTGGACCTCAGGAAGAATGAACTCCCCATGGTCAACCAAGGGCCCAAATTTTATAGATAATAAGGGTCTAGTGACCATTTGCTGACATGAGCCTCTCACTCTGTGTGTGTTACTATGCCCTGCTGGTTTATCTAGGCTGAGTCAAATATTATAAGGAAATTCCTGATTTCGTCTTTCCACCAATAGGCTATGACGTGTCCCATCCAATCAAAATTGCTCCATAATGAACAATCAGGATGCATAATGTTGACCAATCAGTAATACAGTGTTGAGATCAATAACAATATACAGATTTGAATAACTCATTTACATAAAATGGAATGTGGGTGGGAATTTTTGCTGTAAAAGACTGCTTTCCTTGAATCTCAGCAGCTACCTGAGTCTCTGTCTCCTGGGTTCAGATCCTTTTGCTCAAATGATTTTTATTTTGGTTTACTTCACTCAACTAGTACTTGGCAGAGCTAGGATCCTGCGCTAAATCTGAGTCCTCCAAGCTCTTAAAAGTTAAAGAGAAAAAAGAGCTGGGGGGGTTTAGTTTGCGGTTTTTAAGGATAACAGGCGTTTGGGAGGAAGAGACAGGAGCACAAACGATGGAGAAAGAAAAAGTGAAGCGAGGGCAAGAGCCTAAGAAAGGAAATATAGGGGATGTACAGTGAGAATATACTAAGAAACTCGAGTTCTGACAGGACTGGGAGGTCAGAGGAAGGAAGACGGGTTCTTTATGCGAGACCACGCCTGTATGCCGTCAAGTTAACAGCCCCTCCCCTAAGTGGAGGCGGGACTTCCGTCTGTCGGTCAGCTGCTTCCGGAAGACTAAGGGAAGAGGCGGGCCAAACTGGCCGACCAATCGGGGCGACGCCTTCGTCTTGTCCCGGGACTCGTGGGGTAAGTTGCTTTTGGAAACCAGCACCATGGCGTCTGGCTGCAAGATTGGCCCGTCGATCCTCAACAGCGACCTGGCCAATTTAGGGGCCGAGTGCCTCCGAATGCTGGACTCCGGGGCCGATTATCTGCACCTGGATGTAATGGACGGGTAACTTTGCGGGGCTCAGGTCAGGGTTGCCGCGCGGGGCGGGTTGGTCGCACCTTTATTGAGTGTCTGTTGGGTGCATGACGTTTGTCTGTCGCGGAGCGCCTCACTGAATGCGGTAATTAGAATGGGACCTGGGGTGGAAGCCCTGGAGGCCCAGCTTAGAGAGGAGCTGAGGCTGCATCTTGGGCCACGAATGCATCCCAAACCTAAATCTTATCCTCTCCCCCGCGTAACGTGTGGTCTTCTAACATTTAGGACGCGGAAACGACCTTAAATCTCTAGGATGTTTGTCTCATTTTCAGATAAAGAAACTGAGGCCCAAGGGGGTAGGCATGACTTGCCCAAGTTCATAGGTATTGATAAGTGGCTTGTGTAACGATGAAGAGTTTGGCATCTCGAGATTGCCCGAGTTCTGCCACCCGCTGGGATTACCTGGGCAAACCAATTGAACTCATTGAGTTTCAGTTTTATTACTTGAAAACTGCGAGTAATAATAGAACCTACTGGTTAGGCATGTTTGGAAGATGAAATGAGGCGTATGGTACCCGTAAAGTTTATAGTGCCTGACATATAGTAAATTCTTTATAGTTGTATCAGTGTCTGAATTTTGATTTCCCTGTCTACTTTCTCTCCAGGCGCAGTTTTTGTGTAAGTAATTTTTAAGCACTGTAGTTACAGCACGTAGTCAGTATTGTTTGGAACCAGGATGATGCTGGTTTTCTTAATTTGGTTATAAAACGAGGAAACAAGCCCAGTGAAAGCAGTAAGAATCGCTCAGGATTTCTCAACGTTCTGACAGAGTTGCTACTTGGATCTGCCTGATTTGCTAGATAGTTCTCTGAGCCCCAGTGATAAGTGGCTGTAAAATTGTAATAGCCATTACCTTGGGTTGGGGCAGAAAAATAAGTTTATTTTAAATAGGTAAAATGTCTGTGTGTCCTCATACAGAATTGCCAATTGTACATTTACAAAAAATGATCAGTTATTTTTAATGTCATTCCTCTGTAAGAGTTTTGTGTTGTCTTTCATTGTTCTGTCTGATTAAATCTGTTGTTTCTTTTTTGCATTTTGCAAAAAATAAGCTCGGTTACCGTACAGGTATGGCAAAACCTTGATTTTAGAGTACTCTTAGAATTCTAGGCTAAGTGTGTAAGAAGGTCAGTAAATACTGCCTCTCACAAAAGTTTAATTTTTAGTGTGCTATCATATCATAGGTAATTGTATTTATATACTTTTTTGACACCTTTGTTTGAAAGCCCTGAACCTTCACAGATACTACTGAATGAAAAGTGTACCTCAAAGATGGGGGGCTGCATTTTTGTCTTGAGACACGGAATGGGGTGCAAAATTTTGTGTTGGAGAGACCAATGGGTTTCAGAATAGAGCAGGCTACGTGTGTATGTATGTGTGTATAGCCTATTTGACACAGAAAGCAGTTTGGTTTCAAGTAAGTCTTGTACCATGTTTGAGTAACTGAGCGAATGGAGAAAATAATTTGTTCCAGTTCACCAAAATCAGGAATATTAATGATAACCGTAGTAGCTAATATTTATAAGTACTTGATTATTTCTGTTCAGTGCTATTTTGTGACTTCACTCACACAACCTCAAGAGGTTGGCACAGTTATTAGCACCGGCATTTGACAGGGAGGAATCAGGTGCAAAGAGATTGGTTCACCTGTCAGTGATTTCAGAGCTGGGAAATGGTGGAATCAGGCTTGGAAGCATGCAACAGCTGTGTTGTTTCAGAAATTAAATGTCTTCTGTGGGTGCTGGGCTTACAGAGAACAACTAAGACATGAATTTATACACTTATTTTTATTTATTTTCTATCTCTTCTGCTACACTGTAAGCTCTCGGAAAACTGTCCATCGCTCTGACTCAACTCTGTATTTGCAGGTAAAGCACCATGGCAAGCTTAGTTATAATTGGTTGAATGAATGAAAGGCTTTATTAAACCCTGAGCTTAAGATTAGAGTGTTTTTTATTGATTGGCTCCTCTCCCTCTCTGCCAAGAAACATTTTGGTTTGAAAAACTAAAGTCTGCGTATACAATTCTCTTTTTTTTTTCTTTAAGATTTATTGTTTTTGGCAGAGAGGTACAGAGAGAGAAGGGGGAGGGCCTACCGTAGTTGTACGTCATTAGTTTTTCAACTCAGTTTCATTCCACAGAGGTGGGTGCTGAGCAGCGCAGGGCAGGGACCAGGCTGGGAGCCTCCTGTCTGGGAGACATGTCCCCGCGAACTGGGTCAAATTTGGGGCCTCCTACTTGGAAGCTTCCCCTGCAGGAACTGAATTGCCCTGTGCCCACCCCCCCCCCCCCCCCATACACACACACACAGAAGCACACCAAAGTTCAGCATGTGGGTCCACACGGGCTGGGGCTGGGACTGGGACCAGGACTCGATCCCCAGACTTTGGGGCTGCAAAGCAAGCATTCAACCCGTTGAGCCATCCTGGCATACCCTGTCATTTTCAATCCCTTTCCCTTAAGCTTCACAACTTTTGAGCTAAGAGCTATTTTTATTCCCCATTTACAAAAAAGGAAACCAGTTTAGAGAGAAAGGAGGTTCAGCGTCTTCCTGAATGTCCCACTAGAACAGATAGAGCCAGGCTGAGCTGCAGTGTTTCAGGCCAGGGGTATGAAAGTGGGGGCGTGGACTCCCTTGCCTGAGTCCTGCCTCTATTCTCTCTTTCCTGGTCCCCTTTTAAAGAATTTCCCGCATTACACTGAGTTTGGATGTGCTTGTTTTCTGTTCTCCACTCTCCCACTGAGGCTGCCATTTCTCTCATTAAAAATGAATGTCTTCATCTTGAAAGTCTGGAACAAATTCTGGGAACACTGTGGGGGGTGGAGCACTATTATGGTTAGATATTTGAAATAAAGGACAAGTGGAAAAGAAAATTGGGAAGCATATAAATGTGTTATGACAGGACAGTGAGTGGAAATGTTTTGGTCCTAAGCGTGGGAAAACAGCAAATAAGCAATTTCTAAATTAGTTACCATGATTTAAAATGAAGGACATTCCACATTAGTTCTAGATTTTTGACTTGAAAAAAATCCACAGATTTGCCAATTCTGGGTCTACAGTCTGACAAGTTTGCAAGTCATGAGCTGAATGGCAGCCAGCCAGGTCAGGTGTTTTCCATTTGTCTCCTGTCCCAATCTGCCTTGCTTTGCTCCTCCATGTTACCTGCCAGCCCTTGTAGGCATATGTTTGTGATTCACAGGAAGTGCGTCTTCTGGTGACAGTCTTGTGGCATTTTATATTATAGTCCTTCTTTTACCATCTTTGCCTTTTTGGGAGATCTGGTAAAGGTTTGATCTGTCTGAAATAGATTGTGTGACAATTATAAACAAAGCTTAAGATTGCTGATGGAACGTGAGGAGAGATTAAGTAAGTATATCCCCATGTTAAAAATAAGTATAGTTTATTTTCAGTAAGTTCTATGAGGGAAAAGGGAGCCTTTCTTATTGCATTTATGTTTTGCAAACTTTATTCCAAAAGTACCATCTAGGAAAAAGAGGACAGAGTAATGTAATATTGAAGCAGAATTCCTTGATGAAATTTCTGTTCGTTAGAATGAAATAATTTTGTGTGTCCTAAGCTATCTGGTAAGAATCTTGGGCGCTTGCTAAGAATTTAGCTTCCCAGGTCCTCTGCTGTCAGTAGGCTTGGAGTAGATCCTTTTATTGCATGTGCTCCCATGGTTACTATTGTCAGGCAAATTTGGGGTCACATTGACTTCATGCTTGGCTTTGAGGTCTTTTTTTTTTTTAATGGTTTAATTATAAGCCTTTGATTTCTACTGTGGATATTGGTGCATTTTTGTTCTCCCAACATACTTGGTGAACCTAGTGCATTGAATTGATCTTCAGTTGTGTAATTTCATCATAAAATGTGGGGATCAGTGGTTTTATACAATCTGCTTGTTTCCCTATAAAATAAAAAGTATTTTTTTGTTTTCTCTAGATGTTGTGGTATTTATTTTCATGGTAAATGAAATCTAATATCTGAGAGAACAAAAGTATAGGCATACCTTGGAGATAATTGTGATTTCTGTTCTAGACCACCGTAATAAATTGAGTGTCAGAATAAAGTGAGTCATTGTCTTTTTGCTGGTGGAGGGTCAGTCCTACCTTTAATTTGTGAAAAAGAGAAGCACAGTAAAACAAGGTATGCCTAAACTTCCAAGGCCACAGTACATTAAAAGAACAGTGAACAAAATACAAATTTTTCAATTCTGGAGTTGTATAATGTTCACTAAGCCTCACTGCCTGCTTCTCTGACCCTTACTTCCAAGTTGTAAGTAAACACAATAAACCTCTTTTCTTTCCTTTAACCCTAGCAGTAATTGGTCTTAGGTGAATGGTAGAATGATTTCCCAACTACTAAACACCCAACCTCGTGAGTGAAAGATGTGTCCTGAATCATGAGCGTTCTCTCCTAACTCTCACTTCTTCACCTGGACTTTGTTTTTTGTTGGTTACTAGTTTGTTGGTGAAGGGGCAGGTGAGCATAGTAAAAAGGCTGAACTTTGGAGTGAGGTTGCCTGCGTTGAACAACTGCCTCCAGGACTGCCTGGCTGTGTGGCCTTGGGCCTCTTTTTCTAATCTGTAAGATACAGATAATGTAGTGCCTACCTCATAGAGTTGTTGTGACTTAATGAGTCAACATGGAAAGTGTTTAGAATGGTGCTTGATCCATATATGTTTTAATTTTTTATTAACACTCATTTTGCCTGTCATCTGAGTTTAATATCTTAACCATGGTTTTTGTTCTCTCTCTTCAACTCGCTACATCTCGTCCATTAACAAGCCCCCTATCACATTTACCTGTCCTTGTTTCCATTCTTATTGTTCCTTGCCATTTTCCAATGCCTCTTACATCCTTCTTCCAATTTACCGGTACTGCCCAGTTCATTTTCCTACTTTATGATTTGAATTTTATTTTTTGTTTGTTTCTTGCCTTAAAAACTCACTTCATATTTACAACAAGATAAAGTTCAAACACAGCCTGGTATTTGATACCCTGACTGTGGCAGTTTGCTTCCTGCCCTTTTCATACTAGCCAAGCCAGTAAACACCATCTTCCCTCTTCTTTGCACATAACTTGCTTAGTTCTGCCTTGCTTCATTTCTTTTCACACCTTTACACATTCTTTTTGTCCTATAAATTTCATCATCTTCCCTCTTCTTTTAAAGGGCTATACTACTTTTCTCTGGAACCATTTTACTTCACATTTGTTTTCTTGTGGTTTATCTTTTCTTGCAATCCTCATAGAGGAGAATATGAGGACTGTCCAGAAAAAAATCAGCCATTGTCAATATAACAAGAATGGTTACATGGCTAGATATTTTCTGGACGGCCCTCGTACCTATCACTCTTAACAAATAAAGGCCAGATTTCAGTGGCTTGAATATGAAGTTTCTCATTCATGTAACAATTCATTGTGAAAGTACTTTCATGCAGAAATTCAGGGGCATGGTCTCTTTCTGTCCTGTGGCTCTGCCATTTCTTAACGGTTTCTTTATTGGCAGAGGGGTAAAGAGAGCAGAGCACGATACTACTGAACCTCCTGGGCTTTGCAAGTGACACACATCATTTAAATTTATAGTCTATTGGTAAGGACTAGTTACATGGGCCAACTCAATGTAAAGGGGTTTGGGAAATATGGTCCTTGGCTGCTTCATTGGCTTCCTACCAACAACTGTATTATAACAGTAGCTCATGAATTCTGGTGAGGCATTTGGAATTGCTTACCAGTGATATTGTTCACTTTTCTGGGCTAAGAAGGAACTCTCGCATATTTTTTTAAATACAGTGCTTTCTGAAAGCACTTGGTAGAACACAAGGACTAAACTGTAATGGGGTAAAAGTTAATCACTTGGGTTCTGATACCAGGAAGACTTAATTTGAATCCTGCCCCCACAAATAATTATCTGGTTGACTTGAAGTTATTTATGGTCTTCTTATAATAACTCATCTACTTCATAAGGCTGTTGTGAAAGTGAAGTGTAAGGTACAGTACCTGGCATGTTGTTAACCCTCAGTAAGTGGTGGTTTTTAATACACTGTTTCTTTATTGGTGATGTTTAAGAAAGCTGAAATAAACTGTCGTTTAGTGCCCTGTGATAGAGGTGGATTAGAAGTAGCCACAGGCAGCCTAGAATTTGAAAGACCTATATTAGAGTTCGAAACTTCCTAACCTAGTGTGAGACTTGGGCAAGTCATATAACTCGTGGGGTTTTTATTTTGTCATCTTTATATTCCTGCCTGTCAGAGTTTATGAATTATAGAGTTAAATCATCTGGCATTATTATGATTGTTCAAACATCAAGAAGGTGCCACTTTGTAAAGCCAAAATTGTACAGATATTTTTAGTATCATTTAATACTTATGTAAATATTAAATTGAAAAATAGTGCATTCACAATCCTGTCACCACCATATTGAGACAAATATAGAAACTGAATTGAAAACATTTTCAGAGTAAGGTTTTGTTTGTCTTGTAGGCATTTTGTTCCCAACATCACCTTTGGTCACCCTGTGGTAGAAAGCCTCCGAAAGCAGCTAGGCCAGGACCCTTTCTTTGGTAAGTGGGTGTTATGCCATCTGAAGCTGGATGTGTTGCTTAAGGAAAAGTCAATGGTTGATTTCTTAACTTCCAATTTCATTTAGCATGCTTTTACCCCATCTCTGCTGGGGCTTCATTGGCTGCCTGTAATAATAAGCCAAACTCTTAACTTCTTTGGGTGGCATTGGCACTTTTGCTGATCTCTTTACCTGGAAAACCGTTCACTTGGCTAGCTCTGCCTCATCGTTTGGCCTCAGACTATTTGTCATTTCCTTCCAGAGGCCTTTTTAAGTACCCTATCTTAAATTAACCCTTACGCAGTTCTCATATCTCCTGGGTTTTCTTAGACCTTCCTTCAATCTGAGGTTATTTTTATTAGACTGTGACCTTGAGAGCAGGAATTTCATCTGCTTTGCTCATTGTGGTTTTCCTATAGACACAAGAATTGGGCTCGGTGTAATTGTTAAGTGAATTTATGGATTGACTGAATTAATGGTCTAGAAGTAAAGCCAATTATTTGATGCAAATTGGAGCTTTCTGCAAGTGGGGCCTATATATGCTCCCACTTCACTGTCATAGGATGGTGTGAAGATTTTAAGATCACACAGTAATGTAGAAATTACTTCTCATGGCAAGGGAATTGAGCCCACATATTGCTTTTTTAAACTAAGTTAGCAGTGCCTTACTTGCGAAATTATTATATAATAACTTGTAGTAATACATAAGTTTCTCAGTGGCATTAACCATATTGTAAGTTCTCAATAAGCTCATGTGCCTTGAGACTCATATTGTACATTGCCACTGTGGAACACTGCCATTGCCATAGAAAATTCTGTTGAACAGAACTTCTCTACAGTATCTACTTTGAGTGCACTGAAAAAAAAAAGTACATTATTGCCTAATTATGTGGCATGAGGGAAACTGTTCCACCAATGTGTTTACCATTTTGAAATTTCCAAATAATGGAATATAGTCCTCTGAATATCTAGTAATATATAGTAATGTTTTTACTATATTTTGGGAAAAATTAATTTTCCAATATAAATTTGTTCTTACGACTAACAGAGGTGGATGAAATATATTAATAACATTGTTTGCCCCCCCTGTACAGTGGCCACAGAATCCTCTGGCTTTGTGTGGATTTAAAAACATTTTATTTGGGCTCCTAATGTTACTTCTCACTGCTGTTTGTATCTCCTGCTATCAGTACCTCTCCTCTTAGCAACCTTACTGCTACCCCCACACACTCCTTTTTCTTCCTGTTTTTAGTTCATTTGCTGGTCCACTTTCTTTCTAAACAGTCTTTCTAAGAGTGGGTCTAAAATAAAGATGAATGGACTTCGTGTGCTTTAATGTTTGGTTTTGTGACCGTTGTCTTTTATATTAAGCAATTGTTTAATTCCATTTGGTTGTTGGATAATTGGTACATGAATATATTCTAGGAACTAAATCACAAGTTGTATGTATAGCTGTTGAAGATCTTAACTGTTAAATCTCAGTATTGAGTAGAAATAACCATCTAAGAAATAAAGTGATGGAGGGAAGTCTATTTTTGCTATTACCTAAGCAAGGTTGTCCAGCCATTTGGCTTTCCTGGGCCACATTTGGAAGAAGAATTGTCTTGGTTCAGACATTAAGAAAAATAGTACTAATGCTAACGATAGCTGATGATCTTAAAAAAAAAAAAAAAAGATTTTGCCAAAAACATAATGTTTTAAGAAAGTTTATGAATTTGTGTTGGGCCATATTCAGAGCTGTCCTGGGCCATGGGCTGGACAAGCTCTTATAAACACAAGTTTTAAATATCACAGTTGAGTTGATTTCAGAACCAGTAGTAATACAAGCTTATCCAACCTGCAGCCCAAGAATTGGATGCAGCCCAACACAAATTCATAAACTTCCTTAAAACATTGAGATTTTTTTTGCAATGTTTTGTTTGTTTTTTTAGCTTGTTAGCTGTCATTAGTGTTAGTGTATTTTATGTGTGGCCCAATACAGTTGTTCTTACAATGTGGCCCAGAGAAGCCAAAAGATTGGACACCCCTGGTCTAAATCATTGGTCTTTGAGTATGGCCTGAGGACCCTTGATAATAGAATTTCTTTCAGATGGATGGTCCATGAGGTCAAAACTTTTTTCTGTTACAGTATTATTTGCCATATTTGTACTAAGGATGTAAAAGCATTGTTGAGTTAGTCTACAGGGGCCTTAGCCTGAATGAAGGCAGTGATACTGAACTATAGTCACTACATTCTTCATCACAATGTATTCATAGTAAATAGCCTTGATGGGGCAATGCATATTATTTATTTTAGTAAAACTTGACCCCTGAATGCTTTCTTTTTAATATTTTGTTTGACCAAGTGGGAAGTACATGTAAAGAACCTCCTCTGCATCCTGGAGGGTGATGGTTTTCTCCCGGAAAACCACTTGCACCATTGGTGTGAGTTGTGAACTGAACTAGCTGCTTTCTTTTTTTCTTTTTTTAATGAACACTGTTTTCACTTGAAAGAACAACTGACACGTGAACTTTGGTTATAAGACTTGAGTATTTTACTGACATTTTCTTTAAAATTAACTAAGTTAGCCTGTCACTCTAAGGATATACCTTTATTAGTTTTTGTTGCCACTGATGAAGTTAGAGCTTTCATGTGAAAATTGGGGTTTGGAAAACTTGTATCTGCTGCTGTGAGCTTGACAGATTCCTGCTACTTAGAGCTTTTCTGGTAAGTTCTGTAGTGATATAACGTGGTTTTCTTTGATAGTATATAATGAAATGTGTTGTGTCACTGTTTAGATCTGTGTAATTCATTGAACCAGTACTTAAAAGATCCATTCAAAGTGTAAGAGAAACTAATGAGTTAAAGTGTAACAAAGTACAAACGTTCACTGGTAGTGTTTATAGATTCCACATTGAAGCTAACTTACAAAATACCACTTGTTGAGTTTTGGTATAGAAATAGAAGAATATCTACACTTGTCTTAAAAGACTATTAGCATACTCCTTTTTTATGTATAATTTCTTTTCTCAGTATAAAACATTGCAATAGGTTGAATGCAGAACAAATTTGAGAATACAGATGCCTTCTCTTAAGCCGGACTATAGAGACTTGCAAAAATGTAAAATAATGCCACTCTTATGTGAACGTATTATTGATTTATTTCTTATTTTTAACAATGAATTAATAGACTATAAAATTTTTTAATTTGAATTTCTAACACATTAAATATTAATATACATATTAACCCACATCAACATTTTTGCGGTCTTCATTAATTTTTAAGAATGTACAGGGACGGGAAGCCGGGATGGCTCAGTGGGTTAGGCGCTCACTTGCAGCACCGGGGACCGGGGATCGAATCCTGGCCCCGGCCTGTGTGGAACCATATGCTGAACTGGGAGCTCCCCCAGTTCAGTTCTCTCTCTGTCTCTATCTCTCTCTCTCCCTGTTAAAAATAAAATAAATAAATATTAAATGGTAACACAAAAGATTTAAAAAAAAAAAAAAAAAAAAGACTGTACAGGGAGCTTGATAACAGAACAATTGAGAACTCCATTGATTTGTTAATTACAGGCAAATTCCCTGAACCATTAACTCCCACACCACAGTCTCTATTGAGGGTTGCTAGTGGTTACTGTTACTGCGTGCTAGATATTGAATGACATAACCTAAAAAATAAGTAAACTTGATATTTTAAATCAGATTGAGGGAAAGCCGGGACGGCTCAGCGGGTTGAGCGCTCGCTTTGAGGCCATGAGGACCGAGGGTCGAATCCCGGCTCCGGCCCAGGCAGGACCCACATGCTGAACTGGGGAGTTCCCACAGTTCGGTTCTCTAACTGTCTCTGTCTCTCTCTCTATCTGTCAAAAAGTAAAATAGAAATAACTATGCACTGAAGACAAAAAGATAATTTCTCTCTATAAATGTGAAAAGATAAAAAAAAAAAAAAAAAAAAAAATCAGATTGAATTCTCCTTGTTTATAATACAAATGAAACACCAAATAGAGTCTGTCTTTTAATGTATGTTCTGTTTTGTTACTTTTGTTAGTTTAGAAATATAAACTTTAATCTTGGTTTCATTAGTCAAGTGATACACTCTTCCTGACATTCTTTCAAAGCCTAACTGCATTTCAGAGCCTTATCTGAGTTCTGGAGTACTAGAATTTTTTTTTCTTTAATAATAGTTAAGCTATGTCAGAAATATGCTTACTCTAGTAAAATAGAAACTCAAAACTTACTACCATCTATCTGGCACATGAGTATTTACTGTTCCCTTCTTCACAACTATTCCTTGATTTAGCGGTTTTTTAAGCTGCCACAGCCTTCTCATTACATGCTATTATGTTTTAAGTTAAGGTCTTTAAGAACACCATGCCCATTTTGACTCTCATTTATATGATTCAAACTTTAAATTAGGATGCATGTCAGGCTTCTTCGATTAACATGTTCTTCCCCCAAATTCATTCCTCCTGCAGTTTTCTGCTTCTCAGTGGACGGCAGTTATGTTCTGGTTACTCAGTCTTTGCACCATCCTGACTCTCCTCTCACCCTCCTCGTCTCATCCACAGCAACTCTTGTTGCCTCTACGTTTGGAACATACCCAGAAATCCCACCGCTTCCCACCATCCTCAGTTGCTACCATCATCCTTTCTCACCTGCGTTATTTCCATGGCCTTCTAAAAGTCAGATCTTGTCACTTCCTCATGCAGAATCCTTTTAGCATTTTTCTTACCTCATTTGGAATAAAACCCAGTGGCCTGTGAAGCTATGTAATCTGTCTTTTCACCCCCTGCCTCTGACCTCATCTACTCTCCCTAGTGTTTCTAACCCCAGCCACACTGGCCTTTTTAACTACCATCCTAGTATGTGTTGTATTTACTGATTTTTTATGGTTTGTCTCCCGGACTAAGAATGACAGCAGAGATTTTTGTCTTGTCTGTTTATTGCTATATCCTTAGGGCCTAGAATAGTTAATGGTATGGTAATGCTCAGTGAAATATTTGTGAAGAAAATCACTTAATTTCGCTTTCTTATTTTATAAATAGGAAGCGAGTCTGCATAGACAATGACTTTTCAAAGTTTATTATAAAGTGTCATTTCCTGGACTTGGATCTAGGTTTACTAATTTCTAGCCATTACCTTTCATGTACAGAAACATATGCTTCTTGATAAATGAGTTTAACGAAAACCTTATCTTCAGTACAAAAGGAGGCTAGCTATACAGAAGTGTAACTATTTAACAGTTATTTTGATTTCACAAGAGTTTATATATGTAATAGCAAAAACAGTAGACTTCAGTAATATGACCCAGGCATTTTCCTTTCAGTAATATTTAGGAGATGTGTCTTTTCCTTCCAGACATGCACATGATGGTGTCAAGGCCGGAACAGTGGGTGAAACCAATGGCTGTAGCAGGGGCCAATCAGTATACCTTCCATCTCGAGGCTACTGAGAACCCAGGGGCTTTGATTAAAGACATTCGGGAGAATGGGATGAAGGTGAGAGGTCTGCAGTGACAGTACTGTTTTATATTGTTCATACTGAGAGTGCAAAGGTTTGGCAGAATTCAGGAAATGATAGTAGATAAAAACTGAACCTTGGCAGCTGTTCTTCTGCTAGGAAGCCAGAGTTTAAGTATAACTTGTTTTTTGTATAATAATGTATAGTAATTTTTTGAGCATTACTTCCTTTTAGAAACATTTACATTTAATAGCCTGTTAAGTTTAAAAAACATAATTATGTAGACTGAACAATTTATGCATTCCATTTATGTATGCTGTTTTTTTAAGAATAGACATTTCTACTGGACCTGATACACTACAATATAATATGGAAATAATATAATGTGGAAGTAAATGTTAATGTGATATAGCAAATTTATCTCTGTCACAGGTTGGTCTTGCCATCAAACCAGGAACTACAGTTGAGTATTTGGCACCCTGGGCTAATCAGATAGACATGGCCTTGGTTATGACAGTGGAGCCTGGGTTTGGAGGGCAGAAATTCATGGAAGATATGATGCCAAAGGTAAAAGAAGTATTTGATTAATGGGTGAGGCTTTTATTGTGTGTGTTCATTCAATAAGTGTATTTTGAACCACCTGTATATTTAGAAGTGTCCTCTTCTGAAGGTGGGGAGATGGAAATGCTTACAGATCATTGTGATACAGTATGATAAATGCTGTAAGAGATTTGGGTTTGGACATTAGAAAAGATACTACATCTTAACATTGATATTTTCTTTCAAAACCATTATCTCTATCGCCTTAAGAACTTTGGGGAGTTTTCATTGAATATTGAGGGTTTTGTCTTTATCTTGTTTCCATGAAGTATATTCTCTGCAAAGCCATGGCATATTGATTGCCATTTGCCAAACAGAATAAAGTTTGCTTTTATAAAGCTTAATTTATTTCAGTATATGAAAAAGAAAGTTTTGTTTTGTGTTTTATTTGATTGTTGTCCCACCCTCCAGCATATCTACTTTAGGAGTCACTTATTTCCTCATGTATATCTAGGTTCATTGGTTGAGGACCCAGTTCCCGTCTTTGGACATAGAGGTCGATGGTGGTGTAGGTCCTGACACTATCCATAAGTGTGCAGAGGTGAGACTGCTCCTTGGCTGTGACCTAGACCAATTTCCTATCAAATGTAATGTTCAGGGCGTTGTCTTGTGTGCCAAAGAGATTTCCCCTACCTTTCCTAAATTAAATTGCCATTCTTTCTTGGAAAAGTATTTTTTGTTCAAACATGGAACTAGGGAAACAAGAGCAATGAGTAAATATTCTAAAATCACATAATCATTAAGTAGTAAGTTCGGTTATCCCAGTAATGCTGAAGAAGTTTCTTTTTTAAAAAAGAATATGCTGACTGCCAGTCTTTAGAAGATCATTAAATTCCAAGACCTTGGAGTGAATAATTTTTTCAAATAGGAAAAGAAAACATTCCTTCTTATAAAGGGGGAAAAATGTTATTCTGTAGAACTTAGGTGTATTAATGACATATTTGCCCCTTGTAAGAACTGACTAGAGCCATTTATGATGAAATTCTAGATCTGATTTTTGGATCCCTCTAACCCTCTGTAGAAGTGGGATGCGTGTTTTTATAGGTGGTAGCCAGGCATAGCGAGGCTCCTGAGCTGCTTTGTTAACCCTTTTAGTGTTACCTTCTGCCACCGGTACTAGCGAGAAATGTGAAGGGTAATTTAATCAAATGTATGACCTTAGGGAAAAAAAACTTTATAAAGTTATTGTTTTAGATATCCTTATGTGCTTTTTTTAGTTTTATATAAATTGAATTAGTTAATAATACTACTCTTTTACATCGTCTGAAAAAGAAATGTAATTATTTCAGTCATACATCATACAAGAAAAAATATAAGTTAAAGCGCTTTTAACTATGGTCTACGTATGAGCCGATATATCAGCCCACCGCAGTTTTCACCGGAGATGCAAAAGCCAGATATATCGACCCTTCGTACTAAAAGGGTTAAGAGGGTGCCAGCCCTTCCCACAGCACTGCAGGTAGTCAGAGTGGATGTGGCCTGTGTTCATTAACTAACATGTCTGATGTGCACCAGCTTTTTTCTTTTTTTATAAAAGACACTTTTTTACTTACCAAAATCTTGACTGTCATAAGTGTGTATGGACAAGGAGCTGGCCAAATGATAAGTGAGCATATATCCTTTGACCCCTTCTGAAATTCTTTTTACTATTGTGTTTTGCCATTATGCTGTTCCTGCTTACAGTAAGAGATATAAGTTGCAGCCTTATAAAACTAATAGTTTTTATGAGGAAAATTGTTAGAAATATAGTATGTGCTATATTATCAAGAGACAGTGCATCATGAAGAAATTTTCCTCAGCTTTAGTGATTCTTCCAATAGTTCCCCTTTCTGTGGGCATTGAATCACGTAATAGATTGAGTTTCCCTCCCTGAAAATCCTAGGAAGTTCAGACCTAAATTTGGACTCATTTATTTGTTTTTCTCAGACTTGTTTTCAGATTTAAAAACATCTTGAAATATTTTTTAACCACCTCCAAATCATACTGGAATGCAATGAAAAATAAGTAAAAAACTGCCCATTTCTTCTGACATCAAAATGAGAAATTATTTAAATTTAATGTTGTCATATTTTATGGATGACTTCATATTTTGGCAATAATTGTCCTTTTTACTCTTTATTTATTTATGTATATTTAAAAAAGTTTTGTTGTTAAATTTATTGGAGTGACATTGATTGGTAAAAATTACATACCGGTAGGTTCCAGGTGTACAGTTCTACATTACATCGTCTATGTATTGCAATTGTGTACTCACCACACGGTCTGCTTTTAAACTACTAATTCATATATATAATTCAAAATTAAAAGGTAGGATTTTAGTAGCTGTGGGGACATTGGTATATATTAGAAAAACCTTAAAAGAGTTGAGGATTAAAGGTTTTTAAAATTTTCCCTTATATTAGCAAAGATGCAGTATAGCTAGCTTATTTAGAGATGGTTATCAAAAAGTCAGTGATTTCTTAGACATATTTAAAAATAATTTCACATCCTCATTTGTTAAGCATTTTAACTTTTCTTCATTGAAGCAGATTGCTTAAATCTGTTCATCTCAAAATAACTTCTGTAAAATTAAAGTGTTTACTGACAGATGCAAGGGTAGAAACTCAATTCCAGGAATTGTTTCAGGCTTTTCTGCATCTTCCTTTGAGGTATAACCTAAGTATTTACTTCTTCCAGGCAGGAGCTAACATGATTGTGTCTGGCAGTGCCATTATGAGGAGTGAAGACCCCAGATCTGTGATCAACCTGTTAAGAAATGTTTGCTCAGAAGCTGCTCAGAAACGCTCTCTTGATCGATGAAAGCATACCACATCCAATATTTCAGCTCGTGAAACCTTTTTACTGGAAAATAAGGATATTGACTACCAATCTTATCACAGTTGAGGCAGTGCTACTTTTCTGAGCAATTATTCATTCCAGTGATTAACATGTATTGTGCAGAATGTTCTAAGAATTTAGAAATTGGTGTGTATTACTACTTTTTAGTGATGGAATATAAAGATTAGTGTGGTAAGATACCATTTTTAATGGGAAATGATTTTTATAAAGAGTAAAAATATGGCTGTACTAAGGTTATAAACAGATATGTGTCTTAATGCCCAAGGAAGGCATATTAGCTACTATGAAAAAATGTTTGTTTTTTTTCTGAAAAAGCGTTATTTTTCGCTATTCCAAAAGCAAAGAAAGTCCTTGTTTTTCCTGTTTTGTGTCATTTTTTATTTGTATGTATGCTTGATAATGTGAATAGAATATGTGTGTTTGAATCTAGCTGTATGGCATACAATATTCTAACTTTGCACCTTATAATTGATTTGTAAAAACTATAAAAACAATATATGAAGCCCAGGGATTTTTTAGATGGTCTGTTTTAAAATACGAGCATAGACTTTATCAAGGTGTTTTCTTGTCAGCTTTGCCAGTGATTTGCCGCAGCCCGCCCCCCTTGTTTCTTAATGTCATCAGCCATTCTTAAGGACTTGAAGTTTATGTGCTAGCTGAGAAGAAAGGAAAGAAAAGCTATTTGGAAGCAAAATTGAGTTGAATCTTGATTCTTCCCCTTTCTATTTAATCTTAGCAAATCAAGTCAACCAACTTCTTTGAGCTTCTGTTAACTGATTTAAACATTGACTGTAATTATAGTAACTGCAGGTTTGTATTGAAGGTTAACAGAGCCACTGTTTTTTATGTAAAACTTGCACTACTGTTCCTAGAATTGTAGAATAGTAGAACTGAGGATGCTCAGCACAAATCTATCATAAGTTTGTTTTGTAGGTTACAAACTGTTTTGATATAATCTCATTAAATCTACAAATCACTCTTGTGAATGACAGGACAGGTATTTCCATTTCAAAAAAGAAGATACTGAAGTTCAGTAGTGGGTTGGTAGCATGAAAAGGGCACAGGATATTCTGAGGTGTACTCTTTACAGATGGAGGTGTTGGGAGGTACATTAAGCAAAGGAAATTTCTTTTACTTAACACTGTCTTATTTTCAGTCTAACTTTTACCCTGTAGTGGAACCACGTGGCTGAGGATATTCTGGAACTATGAATTCTGACCTCAAGGATACATGTTTTAATAATCCAAGAAAGACCAGGTAGGCTAAGAAGTGACAAGGTATAAAGTTAATCCATAAACTAAATAGTGTGTCCCAAATTACACTTTGACAACAAATACGTGTCAGACACGTCATTACTGTGAATACTCTTGCAATGTAATATTAATAAATATGGCAAAAAATGATAGGACCAGTGTCATTGAACTTTAGGCTACTGTGAATTTTAAGAAATAATATAAACACTTAAGCATGGAATAGAGCTTTGTTTTTTTCTACATTAGAAGGTAAAAATTTGTTTTTTAATATTTGTCTTTATTTTGGCTTAAAGTTTTGCACCATAAATGAGTGGTGGTTAATCAAATCAGATAAGACAAGGCATTATAGAAATAACTTTAATTAAAAAACTTACATAGATTATAATATTAGACATGACAGAAAGATTTTGAGTTTATTTGCCTGGACAACTGGGTTTGCCTGGCTTTTTTCTTTTAAAAAAATAAATGTACAGTAAAACTACAAGCAAAAATTTTGTCAGTATTGAATTCGAGTATTTTTTCTTCTTTAAAGGGACTAGCATAGTTTCCAGTCTCTCACAAAAACTGAATGCCACCCTGAGGCTAGACCAGATGGCCAGGATTGTCAGCTATGAATATAATAGGTACTACAATTGAGCAGCCTTTCTTACATGAGAAAAAACAATTCATATAAATTGTCCTTAACTTTTACATAGAAAAGAATTTGCCTTAACGTACACTTCAGTATCCAGTATTGAAGTTTTAATTTTCACTCTAGGATATAAGTAAGAATAGATGCTTGTTTGAACAGAATAAGCTATGATAGAAGGAATGACCAAATTAACTAGTAATAGTATTTTTATACTAACAGGACTTTGCTGTTGCTCATTTTAAGTTGGTGTCTTCTCTTCATGAGAAAGTAGATAAACATTCAGCTTGAGTTATAAAAGATGCAATAGTTTAAAAAACACCAATATGTAACTGTACTTTCTGATTCTATTAAGAGTGCATAGAAAATATAACCTATGTTTAATCCAACAGATACCAGTGATTTCAAATAAATACCATGTTATCTCGTGTAGAAATTTCCATAGGTAACTTCTATTGGTTAAACTTTTTTTTCAAATTCCTTCTCCATAGTCAAGACTTTCATGTGTCCATTATCACTGGAAACATGTGCTTATGTATTTATAGTGCAGCTTAACATTTCATGGGGTAGTTCATGCATGCTTTTTAAGTGTAGTGGTCACTGCCAGTGTTTTATTTTTTTAAACTGTGTGTATACACACATTTGTATATTCTAATACTTTTGAGGCAGTTTTCATTAATTAGGATGTGTATAGAAAAGTGTCATTTGATGCACAGGTGTGTGTGTATATGTGGTATGTCTGTGTGGGTGTAAAATCTTTTTAAATGATTTACTCAGTAATGTGATTTGACATCAAATATGCAGCAGTTAGTATTTTGGTGCTTGTGATTTGCCTCATAAATACAAATGAC
This sequence comes from Craseonycteris thonglongyai, assembly GCA_004027555.1. Taxonomy (NCBI): domain Eukaryota; kingdom Metazoa; phylum Chordata; class Mammalia; order Chiroptera; family Craseonycteridae; genus Craseonycteris; species Craseonycteris thonglongyai. Next base: position 4,126 of record PVKE010019727.1, on the reverse strand, counting down.
TAGCAGCTGTCTTAAGTGAAAAGCTAGTTACTCCTGTGGTTCAAGAAGGAAAAAAGAGACATACCTTGCCCACTGCACCCAGCATAAAAGATTAATGCATGCAGTACATGCTCTTCCTCTGGAATTGTGACAGGAGGGGGTAGGGAATGGAGAACAGGGCTTATGTTTTCTCCTGTTTTCCATTCAGTTACAGTTGTCTTAACCTATTTCCTATCACCTATTTTTTTTTTTTTTTTTCTTTAATATGAGTAAGTCCTAGAGCAAGGTTTTGTACTCCTCCATTCTGTCTGCATGCCTTTTTGGATGATGGCTGTTCTCTGGTGCACTGGTGCAGAAGATTTCACCATTGAAACTGGGCTTGATCTCTCAATCTGATTGTTTTCTATCATCTTGGCATAATAAGGTTTCTATGTCTTCATCCTTCAGTGGAAAAGTCCGTTGTTCCCACCACAGGGACTGAAAGAAAACATGTTCAGTTAAGTTACAACTGATTCGTTTAAATTAATTTATCAAGTAATGGTGTAAATGTCTGTTTTGTAATAACTGTTGCTCTTTAATACATAATGTACAAATTTTCATTGGACTTACATATCTAGCAACTTCATATTGAACATAACTGAGAATTGTTTATGGACCTTTGGGAATTATTTTTCACTTAGCTTATTTCATGAAGATGAATCACTGCCACAGGGCACTGGTGTTCATTTTAGCCCAAGAGCGCATTGGGAAAGCCTTTTTAAAGGTGTTTTGATCCAATTCTGCACTTCAGTATCTCTATTTGTATCCCATCATTATTAAAAACACCTACTGACTTCCTTCTCTGAGCTTCTATATGACTTGCTTTGTCTATAATTTCTCTCCATTCTAGCTTCTTTTCCAACACCTACTTAGAAGAAAAGTGGAAGAACTTTGTAGATGCAGAAAACACTCCTGAGGTTAGAACTGGTTCCATGGGGAGATAAACAAAAATGTGTGGCAAGGGGAAGACAAATAGCAGCCAATAGTTACTGTGTGCCAGGTGCTATATTGCCTTTAATCAGATATGTTTTATAATAAAACTTTGATTGAATCCCCATTTTATAACAGATAAGTGAATAGGTGAAACTAGATAGTGACATGTTCCATAAAAAGATAGTGTTTGTCGTTACTGATGGGACTAGAATGTTAGCATACAGATCCTGGTTCATAGCCAGCATTCTACACTGATTGTCATACTGAATTTATGTAATGACAAAACCTTAATTTGCAACCAGAAATTTCTACAAGTTTTTTAAAGGATGAAAGCAGTTAAAAGGTTTAGCTAGTCATGATTGCACTTACCTTAATTTCCTGACTTTCATTTAATGAAGGTGAGCTGTGTGTACTCAGATCCTGGCTCTGAGGACTTTCAGTAGCACAGTGCTGACCATCACTAAAGTCAGTATGGTATTCTTTCAAAAGTAAGTCCTGTCCTTCAACATTTTTACTGTAAGCTCTAGCAGGAAAATCAAGAAAATAGTTCTTAAGGTCTTAATGTTTTATATACCCAAGGTGTCACTACATCAGTTTAACTTGGTAAAGCTTTTCTTTGAACAGTTCTGCCCAAAAGAATTTTAAAAATTCATCTGCTGATCTTCCTGATGCCATTATCTTCATATCTCAAAAAGACTTAAATTGTATTTTATGAAGTCTTTTGCCAAATTATTACCATACTATTTTTTTGCTTTTGGGGTTGTCTTTTTCTCTCAGAAAACAGGAAAGGACAGGTACTTGACCCTATAGTTTTTCTGAGTTTCCAGAATATTCTATAATTATTATATCCATGAAGGACTTGATTTACCTTTTCCTCTACTACTGAAAAGTTACCATATTTTTCTGTGTATTAAGTTACGCCCATGTATAAGATGACCCCTGCTTTTCTAACCCAACATTAAGAAATTAATACATGTGTGATTCCTATGTATAAGACGACCCCCGATTTTTGGTCTAACAATTTTAGACAAAGAATAATCTTTTTTTTTTTTTTTTCTTTTTTCTTTTTTTTAATCTTATACGTGGAGAAATACAGTAATTACTAATTATGTTCTTAGGATTTATTCTTCTTCCCTCAGAGTAATTTAGACTTTTTTTTTTTTTCCTAGACAGGTTTCTTGAAAAATTTTTTTTAAAAGAGAAACATATTTTTGAAATAGTTATGTTAAAATAGATCGCCCAAGTTCTTAATTTTCTTGTTAAGTACAACTACTACAGTACATTGAAATCACCTCTTTTATCTAGAGAGAATTATCACATTTGCTCCATTAAATTTATTCCTAAGGCTGACAATGAGCATGAGAAATAGAGTAAAATACAGAAACTCGTTTCATCACTATATGTTAGTCCAAATATATTTTGAGTGTAAGCTCAGTATATGCATTGTTCCACTTCTAGTGCACAAATAGCTGATGTTATGCAGTATGTTTCCTTCTAAGTGTCCCCCTCCCCCCATTATTCATCCAAATCTTTTGTTGGTTTCACACGGGTTCCATGGTTTTGGATTTTTAAATGTATAACACCTGCCTGCTATTTCTTCTGTGCCACTTGCTTTGCTCCCATAATGACCACCTGGCTTGTTCTCTTGCTTCATATTTTTTGTGTCTTAGGAAGAATACTTCATTGGAAAGATCTTCTACCTGGAATTAGATATAAAAAGTTTTGCTTTTATCAGAAACATTTTGAAATAGAACAGGTATCAATTCCTCATCAAGAGAATAGGAAGAAAACTACAATAAATGAAATCTAAACTGAGAGAACAAATGTTATGAGATGAACTCAAATTCCTAAAAAAAGGGGTGTCAAACGCTTTTAAATGTTTTAACTATTGGGTCATGTTTGAACACTTAACCTAGATTACAAATAGGTTTAAAGTGCTTTCATTTTATAATACATAAAATGTTCTTTAAACTTTATTCAAAACTTTGTATTGGGTGCTTATTGAGTACACTGTTCTAGGAACATTTTAATCAAAAGGAAAACTGATCATCTGACATAAATGAGAATTAGTTTAATGAATGACTTATCTAGAGATTTCAGATGATGGTTGTAGTGTTTTAAGAATTTGGGTTTCCTGCTAGGATCATTGTGAATTAGGGTACAGTGCATTAAAGAACAGAAGGGCATTAAAAAATAAATTTTGGTAGTAGAAAAAAGTGATGAGTGGGCACAGATTGTTACAGAAACAAAATGTCTTTTACATAATACTTCTGTAGACTCACTTTGGGATTCGTTTGGTTGTAGAGTGTGTTCTTATCCTGGTATGTTTTACCCATACAGGACTACAATCCCTCCTGCAATTCCAAAATTCTGAACAAAGTTTTCATAATTCGTTGGTGACATAGCCTAATCTGAAATGATGTGAGGCTATTCTACTTTCTATACATATTTCATTCTAGGAATATTAATATTTGGTTAAGAACTGTCCTACAGTCCTTGTGTCTATTACACAATATATGTACCATTGTTTTTCTAAAGTCCAAAATTTTCCAAATTCAGAATCAATTTGTTGCCAAGATTTTGAATATGTTAGGCTTGAATATTAAGACTAAATCTCCTCATGCAGGAAAATATGACAATACTGGAAACGAATGTAGAGACTCACAAATTGTTTCGACAATTCTTATAATCAAATGGTATATTATATTTGGCTTTTCTTTTTGTAGTCAAATTTGCACAAAAACATTTTTCTAATTAAATTTATATCCTTAATGAAGAGCTTTCATAAGTAAAAAGGAAAAAAAAAATCAGTGTACATAAGGGCTTATATTTCCCAGTTCCTCCAATATCAAAGTAAGCATATTTCATAATTCATAAAATACAGTTATCCCATAAGTGAAAGGTAACTTACCTCTTCACCTACATTATATTCATCCAAAGGCTGAAGAGCAACCATCCTCCAGCTGTTAATACAAATCAATTTCAAATAGCTCTAAGTCATAAGTTGCTAAACAAATGGCACACACACAAAAAAATAAAGTAGCATTCGCCAATTTCTTTGTGAGAAGACTCCCATCCTGGCCTCTTGAGTTTAGTAACTAGACCACAGAATTCCTCTATATTGAACAACTGGTTCAACCATCCAGCTCCAGCACAGTACCGTAAATTGAAAGTC
>PVKE010019726.1:15757-28286 GCA_004027555.1 Craseonycteris thonglongyai | reverse complement strand
AAAAAAAAAAAAAAAAGAAAAAAAGAAGAGCAGAGGTTTGCTAACCAGTTGTCTGCCCTGCCATGCAGATAAGTCTTTCAGATAAAGTTATCTCTGGTAATAGCTCTCTTTGTAGGCTGGGCCCCCTATCTAGATTCTTTTAGGCAGAAAAGGGAGAGGCAAAGTTTCCTCCTGAGCTACTGCTGGGTCTTGATTGCCTTCAGCTCAAAATAATCCACATGCCAAAGTGGCACATTTTGGGGGTGACATTCTGTTCTCTTTCACTATCTTTTTTACTTTATTTTTCATTAAAGTAAGTATTTTCCTGGTTCTTGATAGGATGATATTTTTCTTTTTTATTAGATCCTGGACGTTTTGAGCATGTACATGTGACTCTGGCTCTTGCTTAACTCTCCTGTCTTTAGTGGGTCCTCTCTGATGCCACACTGCAAGGGAAGAGAGGTTCCATCTCATTATTGCCAGGTTCTCCACTCAGTTTCTGGTGCTAGCCTGGGGATGGGGAATGGGCGAAGTGCCTTATTCTAGTGGACTGGGGTGGTGGTTCAGGTTCCCCACTGGGCCTTCAGTGGCAGCACCGTGCTTGTGATGTGTTGTGATACAGTCTGGGGAGGGTGCAGTCTAGGATTCTTGTTAGTCTTTTGTTGATAGGAGTAGGGGTGGCAGCACAGTTTTTCTGTGGAGTTTGGCTGCAGTTGGGTGGTTATTGCCTAAAAGTTTTCTGTCTTACAAACCTCCCTCTTTCTTTGTCCTTTGGCTAGAAAGAGCTGGATTTTCTTAGGCTTTTACAAATCTGCACCTATTGACATTTTCAATTGCTGGTGTCTCTAACACCCAGTCTGGAATATGCGAGGCAAAAAGAAAAGCCAGGGAACCCAATGTCACGTCATTCTTTAGGCCCCAAGATCCCTTCCTGGTCTGCTATTTTTCTCATTTTAACCTAAATTTGTTATAAGGATAAAGCAGGTGGTTGCTTATAACCAGGAGGCATTAAGAGCAATTATTTTATTGGTTTTGTTAATTATAACAATTATTAAAGTCCTAGACAGTAGATTAAAAATGATAAGGTTTGAACTTCAGGTGAAATTCAGCTTTCATTATTAGTCATACTCTGTGTAAATGTGTCTCCTACCACAAAGAAATAAACCAGGATTATTGGTTAATTATAAGAGCTTTTTTATTATTAACAATATAACAAAGAATATTATAGAGGAGTTTCTTATAAACAAATTAACAAATTTTGTCAGAAATTATAAGGCATTCTTCCTTAACTTGACAAATACGAGGGCTGTCCCGAAAGTAGCCAGCCATGTAATATGAAAAATAGAGGCATTTATGGCTGGATGTTTTCTGACAGCCCTTGTATTTATATTCCCAATATGTGTGTTCAAGTCATCTGAATTATGTATACTCCTCCTTAAAGTCATACAATAGTACATATAATCTTAGACTCATATTTTTTCTTGTGTGGAGTATAACTTACTGTTCTTAAAGTAGTACCCCCAAATTATGCTTTTTCTCTTTCTAAAACATTCAGTAGTTAGCTAGTAGCCCAGTTTTTTAAAACTAAGGATCATACTTACTCTTTTCTTTTGTACTACATTTGATCATTGACTAAATCTTCTAGCTTACCATTTCATCTGTCACTATTCCTCCAGCTGCTACTATCTTAATATTGTGAACACTTTTTTTTTTAATTTATTTTTTACTGTTTTTGACAGAGAGAGAGAGAGAGAGAGCGAGAGAGAGAGAGAGAGAGAGAGAGAGAGAGCGAGAGAGAGAGAGAGAGAGAGAGATACAGAGACAGAGAGAGAACTGAACTGGGAGAGTTCCCCAGTTCAGCATATGGGTCTGCACGGGCGGGGGCCAGGACTGGGATTTGATCCTTGGTCCCCGGCACTGCAAAGTGAGCGCTTAACTCACTGAGCCATCCTGGCTTCCCCTGTTTTCAGATTTTGATACCATTTTTAATAGCCAAGACTGCTAATTGTTCTTTTTCATAAAACGTATTTTTTTTTTTTTTACAGGTATCTTATTCTTGTTTCTCTCAATATAGGCATACATATTTAAAAATCTCCCTTTTGTTGTATGGGCTTAGTTTTCTTCAGTGTCGTCTTTTGTTTGGCCTTTCAGTTGGGGTTGTTGGCTTTTCTTAGATGTTGTCTGAGAGTTCCTGCTGGCTCAACTGTAAGTGCTCTGTTTACCTTTACCTTTTATTGGTAACAGGATGGGAGGTGGTGTGGGGTGTTGGTGTCAGGGGACATTAATGACCTGGGATTCCCAATTATCTTGGCTGCTGTCAGGCACCAAGGGCACTACTGCCTCACTGATTACAGTCACTGTGCCAGCCTGGGAGAGGACCCATAACTGCCTTTCAGACCTCTGGGCACAAGGAGTGAGCCCCAGAACTCAGATTGTCCCTGGAGTTTCATGGAGCTTTTCAAGCTGTCATCTTCTGCAAGTTCTGGACTATGGATCCAACTCTATGGTCATTTCATATTCCTCGATGTTCTATAAATTCTACTGACTAGAAGGCGACCCTTCTCATTTTCCATCAGTGATACCTGTTTATAGTTTTAAAATAGCTTTGACATCTCTGGTTTTTCTGTCAGAGGGTCTATTTCACTTTGTGCTCTGAGTGCAATTGTATACACTATTAGTAATATTAGGTAGTGCTTGTATGGGGGTTGGCAGTGTCTGTTACAAGCTTAGGAATCAGACAGACTTGGGATTAAATCTCAGGTCTAAAACATGCATGGTAGTCTTAAGGCCCTTTATATAACGTCACTTATCCTTACCTTTCTCATCTATAAAATGGGGGAAATAATGTTTATTAAATGTTCTAATTATATAAGAAATAGAACATTATATAATTTTTGCTCTGTGTTCAGCCACAAAACGTTGTACCCAAGCAAGTGTCATGCCTGCCCTGTCAAACGTTCCTGATGCTTGGCACTGAAGACAGTGGAGGTTTGGCGGCCTACCTCGCCTTGGTGTGGTTTGCTGAGATGTGCAGAATTTTCAATATGGAAAACTGGGCATCAGGTATTTATATAATCTTTTATTGAGCTCTGATCAGAAGATAATATCTAATGGCCCAGAAAAAAAGAAACCATGGAACATAGATATACAAAGAAGGAATTATCTTCTAGAGGGTGGGCCCCTTGTAGGACCAGCTTTCCACACTAGGTAAGTGTTCTAGGAACCCATTAGCATCTGTATCAGCTGGCACTGTTGTGAGAGGCTGGATTCAGTGTCAGTGAAATTTTTTTGGAGACTCCTTGAATGTGTTTGCCCATTTCATGATGGGTGTTGTACACGAACAATGTGTGGCATGACAACACACCTGCCCACACAGAGCAGAGTATTCAGCAGTTTTTGACCAAAAACGGCATGGTTCCTGTAGCCCACCCTCCCTATTCACCTGATCTTGCCAGGAACAGCTATCTTTTTGTTTCTCTGAATGTCCTTGAAGAGAAACATTTTCCACTGTGAAAGAGGTGAGACAAAAAATGGTAGAAGCACCAGAAGGCATAAAAATTGATGCATTCAGAAACTGTTTTGAGCAGTGAAAATAGCATCTTGATAGGTGAATTGCATCAAATGGAGAGTACTTTGAAGGTGACTGAAGTTTAAACATGTAAGAATAAATACACAATTTTTTATAAATATATTAAAAATATATATTGAATATATATTGGGGCCCCCCTTTGTACTGAAGTATTCAAGTCCTACAGACCAAGGCAAATGGGTGATGCACAGTAACACAATATAGTACTAGTCAAGACAGTTCAAGTTGATATAGGTAGTATTATAGGGAAACTCTACTGATTTTAGTCTAACCTTCTGTAGGGAATGCAGAAACTGCATAACTATTACTAGAGAAGTGGAAGTTATGTAACCAATTTGCACTTTGAACTTGTTAAGTCAATATTTAAAAGAAATGTTTTTCAGTATTATGTAACATCTCAAAATGCTTCTTCCATTTGAGCTTATTTCAATTTATATTGCAGTAGCGTACCTCAGCAATCATATATGTATATTGAAGTAATTTTGATTATGTGAAATATAACTTTGTTTTTGAAATATAACTTATCCAATGCTGTTCTAAACACAATCAGCAGACACTTTTGAAAAATTCAGTTAAAGGTGTTAAATCCATACATTTTTAAAAATCTGATTTTTTTCCATTGTAATCTCTTTTTTTTTCATTTATAATCCTTTAAGATAAGTTAATATTAAATTTGAAAATTTAAATACAATACTAATGCTGTAGGATCTTGGTCTTTGTAAATTTTGTTATCAAATTAAAATAAATTATTTTTCACAGAAAGACTCACAGGACTCAAGATGCAGCTGTACATATATGCCTAAGATTTATTATTGCATGAGGATACAAAGCAGAATCAGCAAAGGTGCATGGGGTAAATTCCAGAAGAAACCAAATGTAAGCTTCTCAGAGTCCTCTCTTAGTGGAGTCACACAGGATACACTTAATTGTCCCCAGCCACAAATTGCAACAACTTATGTGAAATATTGTCTACTAGGGAAGCGCACTGAAGCTAGGAGTCCAGGATCTTCTTCTGGGGTCAGTCATGGAGGCACACAGTGCTTGTGTGAATGACAGTCAGTGATATTTCAGACGCCTGGAAAGAAAGCAGATGTTCAGCACACACCACATGGTTTGTTAGTGTAGGTAGGCATGGTGAGTCACTCTTACAACTTAGGGGAAGTTTTCTGTGTGTTTAGGCAACTGTTTACCAGGCAAGTTCTCAGATGCCAGCCAAGGGCCAGCCGTGGAGGCAGACTTTTCCAAGGATAGCAGGCCTAGTAAACTCTTTGGCACACACTATAAATGGCATAACACATCAATTAAAGTCCAGATTGTCAGTGGATTTTAAAGAGTAACTTAGTGTCTCTAAGAAAGTTATATATATGACTACCTATAAATATAGGTAGTTTCAAAGATAAAGGGATGAAAAAGGTATAACATGCAGATAGTAAATACAAGACATCTGAAGTGACTGTATTGATAAAGTAGACTTCTTTTTTGTTTCAAGATCAAATACAAAATTTATTTGTGTTTTTGTACAGTAGCTATGAACAATCTGAAAATAAAATTACAGAATAACTCTCTACAATAACATCAAAAAGAATAAAATATTTAGGAATAAATAAAATAAAGTAGACTTCTTAACAATGATAATTACCACAGATGAAGAGAAACAGTATATAATGAAATAAAGAACTGAATAGCCAAAACTTTTTTGAAAAGGAAGAATAAAGTTGGAGGAAACATACTACCCAATTTTAAGACTTATTATAAAACTATAGGAATCAAGATAGCATGGTATTAGTGAAGGGAGACATAGATTAGTGGAACAGAATAAGAGTCCAGAAATTGACATAGATATGGCCAATTTTTGACAAAGTTATAGGAATTTAGTGGAAAAGGGATAGTTTTTAACAAATGAGTGCTTGAACAACTGGATATCCATATGCAAATAACATGAACCCCAGCCGAAAGCTCACACCTTATACATTAACTCAGAATGGGTCACTGATCCAAATGCAAGACTATAAAATGATTTATTGGTTAAACCCCTTAGGACCATGTTGAAATAACAGCAATTGAATTATATCCTAAGGATACCTTTCTTTTTATTTTATTTTATTGTTTTTGACAGAGAGAGAGAGATACAGAGACAGAACTGAACTGGGGGCACTCCCCAGTTCAGCACATGGGTCCCCATGGGTTGGGGCCGGGATTCGATCCTCGGTCCCCTGTGCTGCAAAGTGAGCACTTAACCCACCAAGCCATCCCGGCTTCCCCGATACCTTTCTTATGGTGTAACATTAGTATTATCACTACCATCATTTTACAAATGAGGAAATAGGAAAATAGAAGATTAGTAACTTTAGGGCAGGCATGCAGCTTGTAGATGTGTCTTGTAGTAATGGTTCATGAGGGATTGGTGTGACAAAAGAGATGGTAAAAAAGGGGTTAGGAAGCAAATATTTTAAAGATTTATTTATTTTTATTGTTTTTTGACACAGAGAGAGACAGAGACAGAAAGAGGAGGGCCCAGAGCAGTCTCCATAGTTGACAGTATTGGTTTTCTACATAGTTTCACTCCACAGGTGGGTGTGGGGCTGCACAGGGCAGGAACTGGGCCAGGAGCCTCTCACATAGGCCCCAGCAGGAACTGAACCGGGGGTACACCCCAGTTCAGCATATGGGTCCACATGAGCCAGAGCCAGGATTCGATCCTCGGGCTCTGGTGCTGTAAAGTGATTGCTCAACCCGCTGAGCCATCCCAGCTTCCCCAGAAGCAAATATTTTAGAAGGCTTTTTCTCTGGAGAGTCTGGGTACTGGAAACTCATTTCTCCTGCTGATTCTATTAATTACACAATTGCCCATCTGTATGGTATTGCTTATTCCTTGGCGTTACCTCCTTGAAGGAAACACTGATCCATGTCCTGCCGGGGAAGGTGAGGAGGTTCACCCTAGTGGCCACCTCTGTCACTTGTCCTGGAGTTGGGCCCATCTGGACTGCCCAGTATTCAGATGCCCCACCCTGCCCTTTTATCCTGTTTAACAAGTTCTGCTCTGTATCTGTCTACACCATTTCTGGCTGGTCCTTATAAATGTCATGCTTTTCTCAGTAAAATTATACTTTGACACATATTTACTGCAATATGAATAGAATTTCATATTGTCAAATTATTATTAGTGAACAGGAAAGTTTTAGATGATTTGCTTAAATAGTTCAAATGTCCTGCTAGAATTTCAGTTTTTTTCCCTTTGTTTGCTCTTTGTTTTTTAAAACCTGTTTACTTAGTAATTTTTGATAGATATGTAGTTATTGCTATTTTATTCATGTTTTTGATTTTTTAAAATTAATTTTATTTTTTATTAAGTCCCTCTAACATTCCTTGTAATTCTGGTTTGGTGGTGATGAACTCTTTATGCTTTTTCTTGTCTGGAAAATTTCATTTGTTCTTCAATTTTAAATGATCGCCTTGCAGGGTAGAATAGTATTTGTTGCAGGTCCTTGCTTTTTATTTGAATATTTCCTGCCACTCCCTCTCACCTGCAAAGTTTCTGTTGAGAAATCAGCTGACAATCTTATGGGAGCTTTCTTATAAGTTACAGCTTGTCTTTTTTTTGTTTTTCTGCTCTTAGGATTCTTTCTTTGTCTTTAACCATGGGCATTTTAATTATTGGTGTGGACCTGTTTGGGTTCATCTTGTTTGGGATTCTGCACTTCTTGGGCTTGTATGTCTGTTTTCTTCACCAGGTTAGGAAAGTTTTCAATAATAATTTTTTCAAATAGGCTCTCAATTTCCTTCTTTCTGTTTTTCTTGTGGTACCCGGGAGATGTGAACGTTGTGCTTGATACTATCCCAGAGGTCCCTTAACCTATCCTCATTGTTTTTTGAAAAAAAAATTTTTTTCTGTTCCAATTGGGTGTTTTCTACTACCTGTCTTCCAAATCACTGATTGGATCCTTTGCTTCATCTACTGTGCTGGTGATTCCTTTTAGTGCAGTGTTCATTTTGGTTATTGTATTCTTTACTTCTTATTGGTTATTTTTTTATGATATTTTTGCCCTCCCACCCCTTTCTTTGCTATCTCTTTGTTGAACTTCTAAGTAAGTTCCTTGATCATCCTTATACCCATTGTTTTGAACTCCATTTGTTTAGTTCTTATTCTGGAGTTTTCTCTCATTCTTTCATTTGGGACATATTTGTTTCCTCATTTTTGGCTGCATCTCTGTGTGTTTGTTTTTGTGTTAGGTAGTTCTGTTATGTTTTCCTGTCTTGCTGGGTGGCCTTATGTAGTAGGTTCCCTCTCAATCCCAGAGGCACAATCCCTGGTCACCTGTGCTGGGTGCTTCAGGAGTGTCCCTTGTGTGGGTTTTTGTGCCCTTCTGTTGTAATTGAGCCTTGATTGCTATTGGCATGTCTGTGTGTGGGATTTACCCTGACTATGAGGTTTGACCACATCCATAGCACATGGGTTCTTACCACACTGAGTGGCATTTGCTCCAGCAGGCTCTTGTGCTTGTTGAGACTGCCCTTTGTGTGTGCTGTTTGCAGGGCTAGTTGTGTGGTGCTCTATTGAAGTGTGAAGCCAACTTTTAAGTATGCTGCTTCTGGGACCTTTTGGGAGGGGCTCCCGTCAGGCCCAGGTCACCTACTACCTATGACTGGCCAGGGAATACCTGGTAGGTGCTACATAGCTATCCATGGTTGGTTACTGCCTGTGCTAAACCTGGAAAAGCCACACTGCAAACCAAGGATGGCTGCCACCAGTACTAGACCCTTGGGGTAGTTCCTCAGAAAGCCAGGACACTGCAAGGCCTACTGCCATCTATCAGCTCCCGTAAGTTTCAGCTGCTATTAGAGCCCCTTGTGGTATGTGAATTGGGTGAGGCCAGGTCTCAGAGTCACAAGCATGGGACAAATGGTGTTTATTAGGTTAATGTGGACTCTAGTTAGGTGCTAGTAATTATCCTGGAGCTACTCAGCAAAAGTCTCAGAGCACACCAAAGCCAGCCATCACACCTGAAGTCTTCAGACCCCTGAGAATTGTTCAAGAAAGAGTGTGAGGGAAGCCAGGATGGCTCAGTGGGTTAAGCACTTGCTTTGCAGCCCTAGGGTTCGAGGATCGAGTCCCAGCCCTGGCCTGTGTGGACCCATATGCTGAACTGGGGTGTGCTTCTCATGTGGGAGGCCCCTGGCCCAGTTCCTGCCCTGTGTGGCCCCTGCCCACCTGTGTGGAACAAAACCATGTTGAAAACTGATGATGTACAACTATGGAGACTACTCTGGGCTCTCCCCCTTCTCTCTGTCTCACTCTATCTCTCTGTCAAAAACAATAAAATGAATCTAAAAAAAAAAAAAAGAATGCAATGTAGTTAGGGGATGGCTGTTCACCTTAGGCATTGGGTGAGTTATGTGGGGGCATGGTCCTGTAATTCTTAATTGGATATGTTTTTATTCCCTTCATTGAATGGTGAGTAAGAAATATTAATCAAGTACAGTGCTCAGTTATGACCTTAATCAATATGGGATTGTCTAAACCCTAAAGATGTAGAGAGTTCCACAGGGGCCAATGATATGCATGATGAGTCCTTAGTCTTATACCTATGAATGCCCCACAAATTTCTTGAAAGCCACTCCATCTCCACCTCAGATATGGAAAAGTCATGACCACAAGGTGCATGGAGGGCAAACTGCCCTACTTGCACCACATGTTTGAGGCTAGCAGGACATTTAAAGGGGTAGAAAATATACTGTATTTTGGAGTCTTTTACCCAGCACTTTTGTTAAGCTGGGCACTCAGACAGAAATGGAGCTGGAAGAGATATAGCTCGTGTGACAACTTGGTAGTTGAAGAGAAACACTAAAATTGGAGAAGGCTGGATATGAATTTTTAAAAGTCACATTGTGAAGTTGTAAAGGGGTCTTTGACAAGTGCAGAATTAGTCTTTCGTCCTTTCTCATTCTTTGAAAACTAGTCTTCTTAGTGGCTCACTTGCTCCAACTACCCATGTCAGAACTGGTAATCTCAGTATCCAGAAGATGATGAGTCCAACACATTGGTTGCTCGTCCCTGTGACAACTCCAGAGATTTTATTCTCCACCTTATGTGCACTGCGCATTGTCATGATTGTGTGAGGCCTTGCCGTTTCTAGGTGTGCCTCACCCAGTGATGTCCCCTTTCTCTACTTGCCCAGCTTAATATTGATGCTCAGTCATTATACAGATTTTTTCATTCTTGCTTTATCATTGTCCATACCCTATACCTGACTAACTTTGCCTATTATGCAACCCCACCCATACAGCTGCACTTGGCTGAAGACATTGTCATTCTGATAGCTTCAAATTCATGATCATCAATGTGTTCAGCAATGATACCATATGTCTGTAGTCTAGTTTCATTGTTCCAGACAATTGTTTTATACGTACTTCATACATTAATTATTTCAACATTTAGTATGTTCTCCCTCCTGTTTTCTAGGTTTAATGATTAGCAATGCTCATTTCCATTCTCAAAAGTGTTCATGTTAAATTATAATCTCTGCAGTATTGTGATTTATAAGGTGTTTGATTTTTATCCACAGTTCTTGGCTCACATCTCCCCAAATCCTTGGAATTTCCTAAGTGTTGAGAGTTATCATTGTGACTTTTATGATATTAATAATGACTTTGAACCCCATTCAAGGTTGAGGGCTGGCTGTGAGGAGTATCAATCATGTGATTAGAGGTTTGGAACTTCCACTCCTCTTCCCACCCTCATGCCCATTTTTCCTATCTCCAGGTAGGGGAGAGGGACTGGAGATTGAGGTCAGACACCATTGGCCAGTGATTTGATCAATTATGCCTATATAATAAAGCCTCCATAAAAGCAAGGACAAGTTTTAGATAGCTTCCAGGCTATTGCTTGGAGAGGACATAGAAGTGCCGTGCCCTTTCCATGTACCTTGCCCTATGCATCTCTTCCATATGGCTATTCCTGTATTATATCTTTTTATAATAAATGGGTGGTGTAAAACATTTCTCTGAGTTTTGGGATCTATTCTAGTAAATTAATCAAACTACATGTTGAAACCTGATTTATACCCAGTCAGTCAGAGGCACGGGTAATTAATCTCAGCTTGTGACTGGTATTTGAAGTGGGGGGAAGTCTTGTGAGACTGAGCCCTTTATTTGTGGAATCTGATTCTGTCTCCTGGTAGATAGCATCAGAATTGTTTGTTTGTGTGGGGTTGCCATGTTGCAGGATTCTCAAACAGAGAAGCAGGATACCAAGGTTACAGGCAGGAAGCAGCGTTTATTGATGCCGGCACTGGCTCAGCGGATTTTTATTTTTTAATATATTTTTATTTATTTATTTATTTTTGAAAGAGAGAGAGAGATACAGAGACAGAGACAGAGAGAGAACTGAACTGGGGGAGCTCCCAGTTCAGCTTATGGTTCTGCACGGGCCGGGGCCGGGATTCGATCCCCAGTCCCCAGCGCTGCAAAGTGAGTGCTTAACCCACTGAGCCATCCCAGCTTCCCCTGCTCAGCGGATTAACATCCAAAGGCTGAGCCCCGTTTGCAGTGGGGCGCACAGTTTTGTACTGTCTGTTACTTCCTGTACCTGCATGTGTTCTCCTAATAAGGTTGTAGGTTGGTTACTACGTTATGGTAAGGGGCTTATGCAAGGGCTCAGGAATGTATCATCAACCGGAAAGTCCTGGGAATGGGTGCTGGTATCTCCCAGGGGTGGCCAGGCCAGGCCAGACTGCCACATACTCCCCTTTGATGCTCAGACCCAACTTTGGGTCAAAGAGCATCAACTTTTTTCTCAGGCTCCTGGTTTAGGGACTGATATCTCTAGAGCAGAAGGATCTTATTGGTGGTTTTTCTTTCTACCATAGTTTCTATCAGGGAGGTGGCAGACCGGATGACAAGGGGTAGTACACATGGAAGGAGAAAGGTCCCCAGGAGTAGGAGTGTCATCTCGATGAGATGTCATCCTCTGGTGTCTGCCCTGCGTAGATTGGTCAGCTTCCAGTGTGACCAAAGTGGGGCCAACATCTTATCCTTAGTCTGCTGGCATAGTCAGTGTTTTCTTCCAAAGGGTTGCTTTAAGGGGCTCGGAGGAGTCTGGAACACATTTCTATTCTGCAGCTGCAGATTTAAGCCTGCTATGATGTATCCAAGGGTGTTATTTCAGCAATTTTGACTGTGGTGGGGTAGACAAAATGATAGTAAAGGGTTCCCTCCAGACTGGATTTAGGGGCTGAATATTTTATGTTTTTACCCATATTGAGTCCCCAGGTTAAAGGGATGTACTTCAGTGGCAAGACTAACAGGGAAACTTTCCCTAACCCATTGGTTGAGAGACTGTAGGGTGGTCCCAAGGGCCAGGAGCTGTTGTCTCAGGGTCAAATCACCTATTTCTTTAAGGTCTCCTTGAAGTCTCTTGATGAGTGATGGTGGCCTCCCGTACAAAATTTCGTAAGGGGAGAACCCAGTCCTCTTGGTGGGAGCTGATCTTATCCTCAAAAGTACTATTGGGAGAACCTCGTCTCAATGGAGGTAAGTTTCTTGGCACAGCGTTTTCAGTTGAGTTGACTCTTTAAAGATTCATTTTTATTGTTTTTGACAGAGTGAGAGATACAGAGACAGAGAGAAGGGGAGGGCCCAGAACAGTCTCCATAGTTGCACATAATTTGTTTTTCCACAGGTGGGAGTGGAGCTGCACAGGGCAGGAACTGGGCCGGGGTCTTCACCTCAGTGAGAACTAAACTGGGGGCACTCCCCAGTTCAGCATATGGGTCCACACGGGCCGGGGCCAGGATTCAGTCCTCGGTCCCTGGGTCTGCAAAGTGAGCACTTAACCCACTGAGCCATCCCGACTTTCCAGTTGAGTCTTTTAAGATTTATTTTTATTGTTTTTGACAGAGAGAGAGAGAGAGAGAGAGAGAGAGAGAGAGAGAGAGAGAGAGAGAGAGAGAGAGAGAGAGAGAG
>PVKE010019726.1:0-15657 GCA_004027555.1 Craseonycteris thonglongyai | reverse complement strand
GGGCAGGAACTGGGCTGGGGTCTTACCCTGGTGAGAACCGAACTGGGGGCACTCCTCAGTTCAACATATGGGTCCACATGGGCTGGGGCCGGAAATTGATCCTCGGTCCCTGGGGCTTTAAAGGGAGCGCTTAACCCACTGAGCCATCCCGGCTTCCCCTCAGTTGAGTCTAAAGAATCCTGTTTATATGTTCCACTAGCCTGGAACTCTGTGGTTGATAGGTAGTGTGAAGTTTCCAGGTGATTTTAAGGTTTTTAGTAAGGAGCTGGATTACTTCAGCCATAAGGCTGGGCCATTGTATGAGCTGATAGAGATGGGAGGCCAAACCTGGGGTTCAGTTCCCTGAGAAGGAACTGGGCAATTTCCTGAGCCTTTTCTGTGTGGGTAGGAAAGGCTTCTACGCAGGCAGAATATGTGCAGACAAAAACCAGGAGATAATCTGTATTCCCGTGACTGGAGCATTTTACTAAAATTTACCTCAAGATCCTTGAAGGGAGTAGTGCCAACATATTGGATTCTGGGGCGGAATATGAGGACTTGCTTGGGGTTGTTGTAGGCACAGACTTCACATCTTTTGCAGATTATCTGAGTGATACTGGAGAGCTGGGGGAAGTAGAAGTATCGGCCCAGAGTGGTCTCCCTGGCCTTTTGGCCAAGATGGGTCTTTTGGTGAGACTTTGATGAAAGCTGGGGCCAGGGACTCAGGGACAGCTCTCCATCCATCTTTGAATTTCCACCGTCCGTCTAGGAGAAAGCTTCCTTCTTTAGTCTTCAACCAGGCTTCTTCCTGGAGTGAGTATTTGGGATCCCATTCAGCCAAGGGGATGGGGAATAAAGGGGCAGCCAGAGCCGTGTGTTTGTCACCTCCTTGGTGGCTGCCAACTTGGATGCAAGATCCACTTTGTGGCTGCCCTGTGCCATTATGGCGTCTCCTTTTTGGTCTCCTTTGCAATGCATAACTGCTACCCTTTTGGGGGCCCATACAGTGTCTAAGATTTCCAGAATTTCCCTTGCATATTTTATATCTTTGCCCCTGGAATTGATTAATCCCTTTTCTTTGTATAGGGCCCCATGTACATGGAGGGTGGTGAAGGCGTATTTTGAGTCTGTGTAGATGTTGGCACATATCCCTGCGGCCAGCTGGAGGGCGCAGGTTAAGGCTATGAATTCTGCCTTCTGGGCTGAGGTTCACTGGGGCAAGGGCTTTGCCTTGATGGTCGTATGTAAGGCTGCCACTGCGTAACCTGTGAGTTGATCCCCTTTAATATAGCTACTACCATCAGTATAATATTTTATATCTGGGTTTCTGAGGGGTTGATCAGTTAAATCTGGCCTGCTGAAAAAGATTTAATCTATGACCTCAATGCAGTCATGATCCAGTGGTCTGGCCCCTATGGGTGGCAGGGTGGCCAGGCTCAGAGTCTGGACAACTAAGCAGATGTGTGGGTTCTCATATAGCATCCCCTAATATTTGGCCATTCAGGCATTAGTAAGCCAATATTGTCCTTTGTAGTCCAACAAGGCCAGGACAGAATGGGGGACCCAGATCGTTATTTCTTGTTCTAGAGTCAGTTTATCAGCTTCAGACACCAGGAGAGCAGTAGCTGCAAGTGCCCATAAGCAGGGTGGCCAACCTTGAGCAACTGAGTCAAGCTGTTAAGAGAGGTAAACTACTGGGTGATGCCAATCCCCTAATAGCTGTGTTAGGACTCCCATTGTGACACCTGTACATTCGTGTATGTATAGGAAGTAGGGCTTAGTCATGTCCGGGAGTCCTAGTCCTGGGGCATTGGTGAGTGTCCATTTGATATCTTTGAAAGCCCTTTGTTGGCCTGGTCCCCAATGTAGAGGTTCATATTCCCCACTTTGTAGCTTCACAGAGAGGTTTTGCCATGGCAGAGAAATTGGGTATCCAGATTCTATAGAAACCAGTTGCCCTGAGGAACTCACAAATTTGTCTCTAGGTAGTAGGGACAGGAATTGAGCAAATTGCCTGTTTTCTTTCAGGGCCAAGGTGGCGTTGTCCCTGGGACAGGTGGAAACGTAGCTGTTTAACCTGGCCTTTTTTTTCTTGAGACCTT
The DNA here is from genome assembly GCA_004027555.1 of Craseonycteris thonglongyai. Lineage (NCBI taxonomy): Eukaryota > Metazoa > Chordata > Mammalia > Chiroptera > Craseonycteridae > Craseonycteris > Craseonycteris thonglongyai. Next base: position 13,576 of record PVKE010019726.1, on the reverse strand, counting down.
ATATCCCTCTTCCCAGAGGAGATTGAGGAGCAGCTGTGTCCCTTCCATGCACTCTGCATGGGTGGTTCCTGTCAGGAGGAGGTTGTCCATGTACTGGAGTATTGCGCAACTGTTTTATTTCGATAGGAAGGCTTGTAGATCTGTGGCCAAAGCTGTCCGGAAAATGGTTGGAGAATTTTTGAATCCTTGAGGTAGCTGTGTCCATGTCAGTTGGCCCTTGTCCCCGTTTTCAGGATTCTCCCATTGGAAGGTGAATATTGGCTGACTCTGGGGGGCCAGGCAAATGCAGAAAGAGGCATCTTTGAGATCTAGGCAGGTAAAATGGGCCGCCTTGGCAGGAATGAGGCTAAGGAAAGTATATGGATTAGGTACTACAGGACGTAGGGTGATGGTTGCCTTGTTGATTGCTCTCAAATCCTGAACCAGGTCAGTAATCTTCTGTCACTGGCTTTTGAATAGGTAGGAGGGGCATGTTCCAGGACAATTGGCATGGATAAAGGATCCTGTATTTTAGAAGCCTCTCTAAATGCTTCTGAATGCCGACCTGTGCTTTGTGGGGTATGAAATATTGCTTCTGACGGATGGGTTCAGCCCCTGGTTTCAATTTTATGATCATGGGAGGAATGTGCTGGACTAACCCTAGAGGATTGTCCTCAGCCCATACTCCGGGCACCTTGAAGGGGAGTTCAGGCTTTAATTGAGGTTTCCTCATGAGGCTGTAGAGGCGCTGTTCTCCTGCAGGGACCGTGAGTGACGTGATTTTAATGTCCAGTCTACCTAAGGTTAGGGTTGCATGGCCATGAGAGTCAAAGGCAATCTGGGCTTGTAGTTTTCCTAGTAGATCTTTCCCCACTGGTGCCACTGGACAGTCAGGCAAATATAGAAATTCATGGGTGACTTCTCGTCCCCTGAGGTTGCAGTGGTGAGGCTGTAGGAAGGGGTAATGAACCCATCTTCCAGTGGCCCCTATAATGGTGGCTTGTCTCTGGGAGAGGGGGCCCACTGGCTGGGTCACAACGGAGTGTTCAGCTTCGGTATCTACCATTAAGTTGATTGCTTGGCCCCCAACCATCATTCGGACCGTAGACTCCTGGGGGCCCAGCAGGAAGGAGCCCGACCTGGCCTATTTGTCCTCAAATTCTTTGATGTCTGCCAAGTCAATGAAGTTATCCCCAGGAGGGCCTGGAGGTGGATGGGGCTGGTAGCACCCCTGTGCAACATGGCCATGTCTATGGGGGCTTGGGATTGCCAACCGGATGCCTTGCCTCTGCGGGCATTCATTATTCTAGTGGCCTCACTGGCGACAGTAAGCACATTGATCTGGTCCCAATCTTGTTTTAACATTAGGGGTTCCCCCTGAGCACTTTCATCATTGGTTTTGTCTGTAACCCATTGGGGCACCTTGTCTTGGAGGCCTGAATCGCTTTACCAGGGCAGTGGCCAGCAGCAAATCGACCATTTTCTTCGTCTTCCGGTTTGCTTCCTGGCCAGCTTCCTGGTCATGGTTAATGAAAACCTTAGTTGTGACTTCTGAGACGTGGCTGCTGTCCATGCCTGCAAAGCCCTCTAGTTTTTGTAATTTTTATCTGATGTCCCCCTGGGATTGCCCCACAAATGCTGCATTGATCATCCTCTGGTTTTCAGTTGCCTCTAGGTCAAAGTGGGTATAGAGGCAGGAGGCTTGGCATAGCCTCTCGTAGAATTGACGAGGACTTTCCTCGGGCCCCTGGAGGACTTCTGTGGTTTTACTTATGTTCATGGCCTTCCTTCCGCCTTCTTTGAGGCCCCCAAGGAGAGCTTCTTGGTATCGTTCCAACATCTGGAGTCCCCTATCATCGTTGGGGTCCCAATGGGGGTTTTCTGGGAACTGATTTTGGGCATAAGCCTGTGTATTCCGGGTCCCTGCTGGGACATGTTCCTCCAACCATTTTATTGCAGCCTGGGTGATGCACCAGTGTTCTTTGGTGTTGAAGAGGGTTAGGAAGAGCTGCCCGTAATCAGCGCAGGTGGGTTGGTGTGTTTGAATGATGGATTGGAGGAGATCTATTATGACCTGAGTCTTTTCTGTGTAGGAAGGAGTGTGATGTTTCCAGTTCAGGAGGTCAGTTGTGGTAAATGGCTGATAGATGAAGGTACAACGTACCCCCCCCCCCCCCCGGATTTGCCCATCCTGGTTGAAATAGATGGGACCTCTGGTCTCCTGCAGGTGCAATTGCAGTGCTTTTCCCTTAGTTGGAGAAACCCTGGGCTAGGCCCCAACTGGACCATAGGGAGTTAAGACAGGAGGTTGTGGAGAAGCCTCCGACTCCTGGGGTGATGGGGGAGGGGCCTACCTAGGATGACGGGGTCCCTACAAGAGCTGAATGGGGCTGGGGTTTGAGATCCAAAAGGGGAAGCTGGCTGTTTGGGTGTCTGCAGGAGCTGTGGATAAATAGGCACATACAGGGCTGGGACATCTTCGAGTTCTGATGGCAAGACAGGCTTTTTCTCCATTGTGGGTCTCCTAGAGGACACAGTGTCCTGGGCCAGTAGAATTCTGTTTTCTTCCAGACAGACTTTCAACCAAGGAGGTTGAGTACGGACAATGGCCTCCCAAGAGTTAATATAAGGGAATTGGTCTGGATGGCTGGGCTGGCCAGTGATGACCTGATAGACCTTATAATAACTGTTTCATCAAAAGATCCCTTGGATGTCCATCCTACACCAAAAGAAGGCTAATAAATTTCACAGAACTTTCGGAGGTCGTGAGGAGTAAGTTTGAACCCATAGTCCGTGAGAAAACCCTTCTTGAAGTTTTTGAGCATATAACCCAGAGGGGTCTGCTTACTCTGTTGTTCCCCTACCTAGTCTGCCCATGCTCGATGTCACGCACACTGTCAGGGACTTGCTTCATGCATCTCCGGCCATTCCCCTCTAGGGGATTTTCAGGTGCCTCTTAGCAATTGGTGGGTTTGTATAAACTCCTGACTCAGACCTCTGGGCCAGTCTCTCTTGAATTGGGTCCAGGGATACCACCCTAAGCCTTACGAGATTCGCCACGGACCTGCAGATCAGGACTCAACTCTCTCTGCGTGGCCTAGCCATATCTCTGTCATATACAATCATTAATCATACTTTCACACATTCACCACCCTCCACCCTTATTTTCCTGAGAAGTCATGGTTTCTTCCACCCACTGTGGAATTCTCAGGTGACCTTGGGAGTTGATCAGGCTCCCCTTCTGTCCTCGGATAGACAGGCTGTTCCTTGGTCCAAGGACCTTACTTTTCCAATGGGCGGGTTCTCCAGGCTGGTTCCTGTGTTCTTCCAGTTCTGTTGCTCTTCTGGGGTGGCCCTTGGATTGCTGGTGGAGACGTTCCTCCCTTTATGAGCAAAAGCCTGGTGGTGTCAAGTGGAGTTGGTGTCCCCCGAATCTGAGGGATCCGGATCCCAAAGGCAAGGGAGGCAGAAAGCCGCTGTATCTGAATCCCGGACGAGCCCCCCCAAATGTTGCAGGATTCTTGAACAGAGAAGTGGGACACCAATGTTACGGGCAGGAAGCAGTGTTTATTGATGCCTGCACTGGCTCAGCAAATTAAAATCCAAAGGCTGAACCCTGTTTGCAGTGGGATGCACAGTTTTGTACTGTCTGTTACTTTCTATATATGTATGTGTTCTCCTAATAAGGTTATAGGTTGGTTACTAAGTTTTACTGTAAGGGGCTTATGCAAGGGCTCAGGGATGTCTCATCAACTGGAAAGCCCTAGGAAGGGGGGCTGGTGTCTCCCAGGGGTGGCCAGGCCAGGCCAGGCTGCCACAGCCACACAGGCTGGAATTGGGTTTTAGAATACCCATTCATACTCAGCAGATAACCTAACCTTTACAGTAAGTCACTGGGTTGGACCCATTTTTTGTCTCACTGTTTATTAGGTGATCTCCAGTCACAAAGCATTTAATAACATCTATATCCCTGAAAATTTCAAACATTTCCATTCCACACCCCTACCCTGAGATCCAAAAGTAAAATATTTAACCATTTTCACAACCTTGCATGTTGGTTAAGTAGGCATATTAAAATCATCAAGTCCAACACAAGATTCCTAAACTTCCCCCATCAACCTGTTCCTCTTGAATTTTTCCCATAATAGTGACAATTCCATCTGCCCAATTACTCAGACCCAAAACATCAGTCATATTTTGAGTCCTCTCTCTTACACATCTCATGCACTTTCAGAAAATCCTATAAACTGTTCCCTAAAGAACATCTGAGATTTGCCCACTTCTCTCTCCACTAATATGACCCCGTCCACCACCATCATTTTGTACATGACTTATTGCAGTTGCCTCCTAACTGGTTTTGCTTCTGATCTTAATCTTTTGTCACATTCAGAAATAGGCATCTGGTTAGTGTCTGAAATATACAGGTGATAAATAGAGGCAGGTTATAGATGATTAAGGACCATCACCTCCCATTTTAGACAATATTTGCTTAAATATATCCTGGAGGACCTTAGACGCTCAGAAAATAGAAAACATGGACTTCTGTACTGCGTACGGCAGTTATACCTATGTTTACCAGCAGCTGTCCAGCCAAAACATGGTTCCCTAGAAGACCTCTAAGAACAGGCAGGTAGCACGTGGCCTCCCATCCTAGGACTGAAATAGTTAACTCTTCCCTCCTCCCATATGCCTTTCGCCAGTGATGACATGTTGATACCCACCACCCCTCAACCCTCCTTCAAATTCAAGAGCAGAATTCCCTGATTTATCTATCATAAAGCCTGCAACCCTCACTGGGATAGAAACAAAAATTAGCAAAACTTACCAAACCTTGGACTTGAACTTATAAAAATGCACTCAACTATAAAAATGTGTATGAACCATTTTTTTTTTAAACTAAAGAGCAGGAGCAGAATACAAGGGAAGAGATTCAGAAAGTGAATAAAGAATGCAGAAAAACATCTAGGAAAGAAAAATATGGATGGGTGCAAAGAACTTTACACACACAGTGAGTGCCCTAATTGCATTCTACACAGGATACTATCACTGTCATCTTGTTGAATGATCTGCCATCCCAGTAATCTCGCCCCCTGGACTACATCCTTATGTAGTCTTCTACATTGTGTCAGGGTCACCTATTCCATCAAGTAGGATGTGGCAGAAATTTCATGCCAGATTTTTTGTTGTTATTGTCTTTTACAGAATTATGAGTTTACTTGAGACAAACTGATGACATATGTTGGGAAACAAGATCTCAAATGCCCCTGTCACTCTGAGCAAGGTTATAAAGGACACTGGCTTTTGCCTCTTTTGGATAGCTTGCCCTGATGGAAGCCAGTTGTCATGCTGAGAGGACCACATGGTAAGGAATTGAGGTTTGTGCCACCTTGGAAGCAGATCCTCCAGCTCTGGCCAATCCTTCAGATGACTGCAGCCTGGCTGAGAGTTGAAGTGCAACCTCAAGAGACACCCTGAGCCAGGACCACCCAGATAAGTCTCTTAACCCTTAGAGATGGTGTGAAATAATAAATATTTGTTGTTTTAAGCCACTAAATTGTAGGGAATTTTTTTTTAAGATTTATTTTTATTTTTTTTTGACAGAGAGAGAGAAAGAGAGAGATAGATACAGAGACAGAGAGAAGGGGGAGGGCCTAGAAAAGTCTCCATAGTTGCACATCATCAGTTCTTCCACATAGTTTCATTCCACAGGTGGGCTTGGGGCTGCACAGGGCAGGAACTGGGCCAGTGTCTTGCCCCAGCGAGAACTGAACTGGAGGCACTCCCCAGTTCAGCATATGGGTCTGCATGGGCTGGGGCTGGGATTTGATCCTCAGTCCCCAGGGCTGCAAAGTGAGCGCTTAACCCACTGAGCCATCCCGGCTTCCCTGGGAATTTTTTTATGCATCCATAGATAATTCATAAACTGCCTGTAAAATTTTCAATTCTGTAACAATCTCCTAAGAGAACTGAGTTGGCCAGGGACAATTGGTCCCACTATTTTCATATATGCAGAAGCAGTTTCCTGGAGACCCTCTGAAATTCTGGACATTAACATATTAAAAGTAGACTATCTGATAGAAGACTAACAGTGACTTAGATGAAACTCCAGAAAAATGGCATCTCTTCTTTTGGGACATCTTTATCCTTTACATGACTTCCCTCATTTATCAATGAGTTCCCCTTCAACAAGTTCCTGGGTCTGCAGATGTAGAGGCTGTACAGTGGTGGCAGTGTCCACATCCCTGTGGTGTGAGCTATTCTGTAACTCCATGTTTCATTCAAATTTCACTTTCACTATTATTGTTTTACCTTTCTTTGTTTCAATTTCATCTTTGTTGGCCAATTCCCTTTTTATACACTTCTTTATAAAATGTAACATGGGGGGAAGCCAGGACGGCTCAGCGGGTTGATCGCTCTCTTTGAGGCTCCGAGGACCGAGGATCGAATCCCGGCTCTGGCCCAGGCGGACCCACATGCTGAACTGGGGAGTTCCCACAGTTCGGTTCTCTAGCTGTCTCTGTCTCTGTCTCTCTCTCTATCTGTCAAAAGTAAAATAAAAATAAATATGCACTGAAGATAAAATAATTACTCTATAAATATAAAAAGATATTAAAAAAAATGTAACATGGGTTTGTGTAATAGTCTGACTCTATTTTATGTGTGATGATGGCTTTCAAGCTCAATTATTAATAGTCTTCATTTCCCTTCTGCTTCACAATTCGGAAAGCTGATGAAAGCCCAGTTGCTCCTTCCTTTGGCTTGGAAGGAAAGTAAAGTGTGTCTTAAAATTCACGCAAGAAGTAATTTTGATAGAAAACACAGGTTTATAATTAAAAATTGTAAATTTTTATTGCTTAACAATGAAAATGCGTTGTTCTTTTGTGTAGCGCTCCATTTTTAATAACCCTGAACTGTCAGCTGTCACGCTGTCTTTTTTTTGTTCTTGGCAACACTTTACAGCACAAATGACGCAAAATTCAAATCTTGAGTGAATTTTGTGACACCCTTTATAAGCCACACAAGTCCGGGCATGTGTACTGGAACCCACACTTCAGCCCCACTCCTTAACCATAATGAAAACCTTAAGCCAGTCTTCCCTGCTTTCTCGAGCCATTTCTAGACCTACTTGGGAGCCATCTCTTTTCACTCCAGAAAGCCTTATTATGTGAGTAACAAATCTTTTTCTATCCTCTTCGTGGATGTTGATCAGTTTTGACACCCAAGCCAAATTTTGGTTGCAGAGTTCATCTCTTTTCTTCGGGGTAATGTCAAAGATAAACACAGCTGAAAGTTAGTTAAAGTGGTGGTAACAGATTTTATTGAGTAACTTATGACAGTAGGGGAAAGAGCTGAGAGCTCCATTGGGTTTGTACAAAGGTGACATTTTTTAAAAGGAGAATGGGTGGGTGGGGCAAGCAGGGGTTCAAGTAGTCACAGTATTGATAAATTACTAAGGGTTGGTCAGTGTAAACATGAGAACACTAGGCCAGCTGTGCCTGCAATTATCAAGTTAGGATTCTACCCCACAGAGACTGGAAGACAAGAGACACTGTCCTTCCTGATGGTTACATTTTAAGGAAATGGCTTTCAGGTCTTTGTAAGAGACACTTCTGAGTTGTTGGAGACACATATACATCTCAAGGGACAGAGGGAGGGTTCATCGTTGTAAGTCCTTTATAATAAAAGCCCTAAGAAAAGGAGGCCAGGAGCCTATGTCAGGTGTTGGCTGAAACTAACAGTACATTCTGCCATCCTTGCCTTTTCTCAGGCAGGCATTTTAATGGGTGTGTGTGTGAGTATATGTGTGTGTGTGTGTCAGGAGTGGAGTGTGTGCAGGGTGGGTTTGGGATTGGAGGGGAGAGGTGTCACCCTAGGGACACAGCCTTATGCTGCTTGAAGCCATGCTAGAGTTTAGTTGCTTCTGTAGAGTTCTGGATGGACTCTGCCCAGAGTTCTGCAATTCTTACTGGTAGTAACTTCGATTTATCACTGGGAGACAAAGAGCTTACACAACTACAACTGTTGCTGTCTGTGCATGAATTGAATAACAGATTTTCAGTGACCATTTTACCAGCAGACTTTGAAAGAAATGATATGACTGATTACTGATTATGATGTGTATCTGTTATTAATGTAGTGATTTATTGACTGAAGAGCTAGCAACCAAGTTTGTACTTTGTTATTACTCACAGTTAATAGAAAGTGGTAACTGAAGTTTGAATTATGTTGTTAGGGGACTGGTATTACAGTAGACTCTCCATTAACCAGGACTCAAGGAACTAGCACTCTCAAGCAACTGTCAGGATGTTTTTGCCTGTTACTTGGTATTTTGCTGGTTACTTGAGAGTGCCAGTTGCTTAAGTGGCAGTTAATGGAGAGTCTACTTACATTTATCCGGTATCTACCAATCTTCATGGGTGCTGGTTAACTGAGAGTCTACTGTATTTAACTAAACCATGGTGACTGAAATTCATGTATCTCTGAATAATGCAAAGGATCTCCTGTTGTGTATAGTGCTGCAACATTTTATGAGAATGTAAATTGTGCAAGTTTAAAATAGTGTGAATAAATATTTGAAAGTTTTATGTTACATACAAAGTTTCAAATAGAGCAGTACCACATGTCAGTCTTCTGTGAATGTTGATACAAGGTCTGACAATTAAGTTTGTGAACTCATCCTAGAAAAAGTGCTATATTCCTCATTGCTGAATATCACTACAGTCACCTTGGAAGTACTCCTCTTGGGAAACTATGCTCCAACACCAGTGTCTAATCCACCTTTCAAAACAATTTTAGAACTTTTTCTGGAATGGTCATCAGAACTGTTGTCATATTACCCTTGGTGTCCTGAGTGTCATCAAAATGTCTTTCTTTCAATATTTTCTTTATTTTGGGGTAAAAAAATAAGTCAGTTGGGGCCAGATGAGGTGAGTAGGGAGGGTGTTCCAATACAATTATTTATTTATTGGCTAAAAGCTCCCTCACATACAATGCTATTTGAGTTGATACATTGTCATGATGCAGGAGCGTAAGTTGTTGGTGAAAAGTTTAGTTGGTTTACGTCTAACTTTTTCATGTAGCCTTTTCAGCACTTCCAATAGTCAACTTGGTTGACTGCTCAGTTGGTACAAATTCATAACGAACAATCACTCTGATATCAGAAAAGGTTAGCAACATTGTTTTGACTCTTGATTTGGTCTGACAGTATTCTTTTGGTTGTGGAGAATTGGCTGGCTTCTATTGTGCACTTTGATGCTTTGTTTCAGGTTCTTATTGGTATTACATCCATGTTTCATCACCAGTGTTAACATGGCCCAAAACATCATCTTGCCTCTCCAAAAGGTCTTGGCAAACTTCAACTCTCCTTTGCTTTTTTCATCAGTGAGCTCTTTCTTGACCATCTTTGTACACACCTTTCTCATACCAAGATGTTCAGTTCAGATTTTCTTTACTTTGTCTCTGTCAATGTTTACTTGGTCTTTCTCCTATGCTTCTCACAGTCAGCCAATGATTTTTTTTTAAATTTATTTTATGGATTTTTGACAGAAACAGAGACAGAGATAGACAGAGAGAAGGGGGAGGGCCCAGAGCAGTCTCCATAGTTGACTTTAGTTTTTCCATATAGTTTTTTACTCCACAAGTGGGCGTGGGGCTACACAGGGCAGGAACTGGGCCAGGAGCCTCCCACATAGGTCCCAGCAAGAACTGAACTGGGGGCACACCCCAGTTCAGCATGTGGGTCCGCATGGCCGGGGCCGGGATTTGATCCTTAGTCCCTGGAGCTTCAAAGCAAGCACTTAACCTGCTGAGCCATCCCAGCTTTCCCTAGTCAATGATTTTGATATGTGATTCAACAGATTTTTCCAATGTTTTCATCAGTTCTACTCATTACTGGCCACCCGACCTCTTAATCAGTGATACTTTCTCTCTCCTCCGAAAAACATTTAATCCATTTGTACACTTCTGTTTTCTTCATGGCATTATCCCCATCAACTTGGACTAACATGTTCCTGATTACACTTTCATTCTTGCCAAGTTTAACAAGAAATGTAGTGTTTGTTCATTGCTCTAATTCAGGTTCCAACATTTTCATGGTGGCACACAAGAACACATAACAGCAATCATGAATGCTACTCAGCAAGACTCTGCCACACATTGACATGAACACAGCTGTGAGACACTGATATACCAAGGTTATGAAACATTACTGAGTTGTTTGGACAGTACTGCCAGAGTAAGTGCATGATGACCAGTTCTTGAACTTAATTGCCAGATATTGTAGTTTGGATATTAACTCCTTATCAGATGTATCATTGGGGAATATTTTCTCCCATCCAGTAGGTTGTCTTTTTGTTTTGTTGATGGTTTTCTTTGCTGTGCAAATACTTTTTAGTTTGATGTAATTCCATTTGTTTGTTTGTTTGTTTCTCTTGTCTGCAGAGACATATCCAAAAACATATAAAAGCAATGTTAGAGAATTTATTGCTTATGTGTTCTTCCAGGAGTTTTATGGTTTCAGATCTTACATTGAAGTTTTTAATTCATTTTGAATTTATTCTTGTATATGGTATAAGAAATTGGTCTAGTTTTAATTTTTTGCATGTAACTGTCCAGTTTACCCAATACCATTTATTGAATAGACTGTCTTTACTCATTGTATATTCTTGCCTCCTTTGTCATAAATGAATTGACTATATAGGCATGAGTTTATATCTGGGCTCTCTATTCTTTTCTCATTGATCTGTGTGTCTGTTTTTATGTCAATACCATGCTGTTTTGATTACTTTAGTCTTGTAGTATAGTTTGAGATCAGGTAGTTTGATACCTCTAGCTTTGTTCTTCTTTCTCAAGATTTCTCTGGCTATTCAGGGTCTTTTGTAGTTCCATATAAATTTCAAGATTATTTCTTCTAGTTTGTGAATAATACTATTGGTATTTTGATAGGGATTGCATTGAATCTAGATTGCTTTGGTTAGTATGGACATTTTAACAATATTAATTTTTTTTCCCATGAGCATTGCATATGCTTCCATTTATTTATATTCTTTTTTTTAGTGTCTTATAATTTTCCAAGTACAGGTGTTTTACATCCTTGGTTAAATTTATTCCTAGGTACTCTATTTTTGTGATGCAATTATAAATGGAATTATTTTCTTTAATTTCTGTTTCTGATAGTTTATTTCTGATAATTTATTATTAGTGTATAAAATTGCAACTGATTTCAGATGATTAATTCTACTGCTCTGCTGAATTCACATACTAGTTCTCAGTTGTTTTTTTTGTGTGTGTATGTGTTTGTGTAATCTTTAGAGTTCTCTCTACATAGAGTCACGTTATCTGCAAATAATGACAGTTTTATGTCTTCTTTTCCAATTTGGATGATTTTATTCCTTTTTAAAAAAGATATGTATTAAAAATATAGCTAACATAACATTATATCAGTTTCAGTTGTACACCATAGTTGTTCAACTTTTATATACCTGAAGAAGTGATCGTCATGATAAGTCCAGCAGCCATTTGACACTGTACCATGTTATCACCATATTATTGACTGTATTCCTATGCTGTATATTACATCCCTGTGACTTAATTGTTGTCTAACTGGAAATTTGAACCTCTTATTCCCCTCTATATTTCCTATCCTTTTAAAAATGTTCAATTACAGTTGACATTCTATATTGTTTAATATTAATTTCAGGTGTACAGCATAATGGTTAGACATTTATATAATTTAAGAAGTGATCTCCCTGACTAGTCTAGCACCCACCTGTCAGAACACATAGTTAATACCATATTATTGAATATATTCCTTATGCTTTACTATACATCCCTATGACTATTTTGTAACTACCAGTTTGTACTTCTTAATCCCTTTACCTTTTCCACCCTCTCATCTATCATACCAATAAACCTGACACATGTCATCTGACACAGTTAGGGTATCCATCTGACACAGTTGGGGTATCCATCTGACACAGTTATGACAATATTATTGACTATATTTCTTATGCTATATTCTACATCCCCATGACTACTATGTAACAACCAATTTGTACAGCTTAATTCCTTCTTTCTTTTTCTTTTCTTTTTTAAAAGGATTTATTTTACTGTTTTACAGAGGGGGAGAGAGAGACAGAGACAGAGAGAAGCAGGGAGGGCCCAGAGCAGTCTCCATAGTTGTACATCATTAGTTGTGACATGGTTTCATTCCACACAGGTGGATGTGGGGCCATGAGAGGTGGGAACCAAACTAAGGGCCTCCCTCATGGGAAGCAATAACCTTCACCGCCAAGCCTCAGAGGTTACCAGTTGTGCCACAGTCCCATGTGGAGTTGCATGAGTCAGGGCTGGGAATTGAACCCCGGACCTCACGATTGCTAAGCAAGCACTCAACCACCGAGCTATCCCAGCATCTCCTTCCCCTTTTTTCCCCACACCGTCAACCTCCTTCTCTGTCAGATAACCATCAAAATGTTCTCTGTGTCTATATGTTTGTTTCTGTTTTGTTTGTTTGGTTTTTCTTTTTCTTTTTTAATTTTTTTTTTTTTTAATATATATATTTTTATTTTTTTTTATTTTTTTTTTGACAGAGAGAGAGGGAGAGAGATACAGAGACAGAGAGAACTGAACTGGGGGAGCTCCCAGTTCAGCATATGGTTCCGCACGGGCCGGGGCCGGGATTCGATCCCTGGTCCCCGGTGCTGCAAAGCGAGCGCTTAACCCACTGAGCCATCCCAGCTTCCCCTTTTTTTTAATATATATTTTTTTATTTATTTTTATGTTTTTATTATTATTTTTTTTAAATCTCGTATTTATTTTGAAGATTTTTATTGTTTTTGACACAGAGAGAGACAGAGACAGAGACAGAGAGAAGGGGGAGGGCCCAGAACAGTCTCCATAGTTGCACATCATTGGTTTTTCCACATAGTTTCATTCCACAGGTGGGCGCGGGGCTGCACAGGGCAGGAACTGGGCCGGGGTCTCATCCCGGTGAGAACTGAACTGGGGGCACTCCCCAGTTCAGCATATGGGTCCACACGGGCCAGGGCCGGGGCCGGGGCCGGGACTTGATCCTCGGTCCCCAGGGCTGCAAAGTGAGTGCTTAACCCGCTGAGCCATCCCGGCTTCCCCCTTTTTTTTTTTTTTTTTAAAGATTTATTTTTATTGTTTTTGACAGACAGGGAGAGAGAGAGAGATACAGAGACAGAGAGAAGGGGGAGGGCCCAGAACAGTCCCCATAGTTGCACATCATTGGTTTTTTTCACATAGTTTCATTCCACGGGTGGGCACGGGGCTGCACAGGACAGGAGCTGGGCTGGGGTCTCTCCCCAGTGAGAACCGAACTGGGGCACTCTCCAGTTCAGCATATGGGTCTGCACTGGCCGGGGCTGGGATTCGATCCTCAGTCCCCAGGGCTGCAAAGTGAGTGCTTAACCCACTGAGCCATCCCGGCTTCCCCTTGTTTGTTTATTTTTTTTTAAGATTTTATTGTTTTTGACAGAGACAGACAGACAGAAGTGGGAGGGCCTAGAGCAGTCAGTCTCTGTAGTTGTATGTCATCAGTTTGTGACATGGTTTCATTTCACACAGGTGGGCA
>PVKE010019725.1:17769-28295 GCA_004027555.1 Craseonycteris thonglongyai | reverse complement strand
AAAAAAAAAAAAAAAAAAAAAAAAAAAAAGAAATCACTTCTAAAAAAAAAAAATTCCATGTCATTCAAATTTTATGTCAATAACTATAATCACATTTTTTTTTTTTTAACTGAACTGGGGGCCTCACCGCATTCGGGAAGCACACCCCAGTTCGGCATATGGGTCCTCCGAGGCTGGAGCCGGGATTCAATCCTCAGTCCTCGGGGCTTCAAAGCGAGCACTTAACCCGCTGAGCCATCCCAGCTTTCCCAATAACTATAATCAAATTTTTAAAGATTTGTTTTTGACCAAGACAAAGACAGAGACAGAAAGAGATAAAGAGAAGGGGGAGGATCCAGAGCAGTCTCCATAGTTGGACATCATTAGTTTTCAACATGGTTTTGTTCCACACAGTGGGCAGAGGCTGCGCAGAGCAGGAACTAGGCTCGGGCCTCCTGCATGGGAGGCACTCTCCCTTAAGCCAGAGACCAAACTGGGGGCTGAGAACCAAACTGGGGGTCTCCCACATGCGGCGCACACCCCAGTTCAGCATATGGGTTCGCATGGGCCAGAGCCGGGATTCGATCCTCAGTCCCCAGGGCTGCAAAGTGAGCATTTAACCCGCTGAGCCATGCCAGCTTCCCCTATAATTAAAATTTTAAATGTCTATTAATAGTAACTGTGGTAGAAAAATAATAAAATTTAAAAATAAAATAAGAGAATAAAATTAATTATCTCTCTGATGAAATCTGACATTTCACAAGGCCTTGCAGCTAGACTTGGTTTAACATACTATAACTGTATGTATGATGCCTTATGCATAAGAAGCACTAAGTAAATTCTGTTGAATAAGTGCATTATTTTTGCTTTGTAGTCCAGCTTCAGCCAAATAGTTCATTCATAATACTACTACCGTATTTTCCGGCGTATAAGACGACCGGGCGTATAAGTGGGGGGTAGTCTTATACAGCGAATATAGGCCTAAACCTATGTTTTAACTGTAACATTAGGGGGTCGTCTTATACGCCCGGTCGTCTTATATGCCGGAAAATACGGTACTCTAAAATTGTATACTACTGTATGCTTTTCCACAAATTTTCAAAACTTAACTGTAACTGCCATTATGAGAACAGTAAGCAGCTAAACTGAAGAGGGAAATCATCAGAGGGCTGGGAAAATAAAGCTTTGGAGAGAAGAGTGATGGTTGATAATTTGATCTTAGGAAAAGCTCTCCCCTGCATCTTCTTTGGTATGTCCTTATCTTCTCCTGGCCATTGGAGTTGGCACAAGCTCCAAACCAGACAAATCATAGTAACCTCCTTTCAATGGGCATAATGACTGACCCAAAAGAAGCTCCCAGTACAGAGTAGGAGAAATAAATTGTCTTGCCTCTTGAGGTCCTGGTGCCAAACGATTATGAGTCTGGGGTTGCAGAGAGACATCCTTGATTTTTGGCAAAGGCCAGATTGCAATAAAAAAGAATGAAGACAAGCAAGATGAGAGTGATTTCTAATGGAGGGAGATCCCTGTTCTATAATCCCAAAGGTCCTGGTTCCTGTGGACTTCCTTCAATTCTATGTACGATTTCAGCATCCTTTCCACCTATTGGCACCCCAAAATTCCATTTACTATTCAAGACAGTTTAAACTGTATTCCTTTTATTTGGAACCTGGAGTCCTGACTAAGCTTGGACAGCAGCCATAAGAACAGAGGAATGTGGGGAAGCTGGGATGGCTCAGTGGGTTAAGCGCTCACTTTGCAGCGCCGGGGACCGAGGATCGAATCCCGGCCCCGGCCTGTGCGGAACCATATGCTGAACTGGGAGCTCCGCTAGTTCAGTTCTCTCTCTGTATCTGTATCTCTCTCTCTCTCTCTCTCTCTCTCTCTCTCTCTCTCTCTCTCTCTCTCTCTCTCTGTCAAAAATAAATAAATAAATAAAAATAAATTAAAAAAAAAAAAAGAACAGAGAAATGTAAAGGTTGAGGAAGTAGAACTGGAGCTAAAAAACAAACATGCTGCCTTTTATTCCTCCACTAATATAAAGAATTTTTACGACAAATATAACTTTTTGGTAGATTAAAGATATCGTATTTCTCACTCCATAAGACGCACTCCCACTCCCCTCAAAAAAGTGGGTGGAAATGTCTGCATCTTAAGGAGTGAATATTGCATCACAGATTGTGATGTGTATTACCTGACCTGTCAGTGGTAGTGACAGCTGTTAGAAGTGGTAGGCCCTCAAAAAGACCCTGGGGATGCTTAAATGTCCCACTTTACTGCTGAATCTCAGGGCACGTGGTCAGTTGCTGTCCGCCTCTGCCCATCACCCGGGACCTGTGGGAGGGCCGAGAGCCGCCTGACACTCCCTGCTACAACTGCTGAGCTGTTGAATCAGCTGAGGCTAATAATGGGTATGAGTGCACTTTGCCAACTGCCAATTGTCTTTGACACTGGATGGGGTCTGTGCCAGAACTACCTCCACTGCCAACCAGCTAACTGCCAAAGGAGAAGTAGGGGGAGTGGAGCTTTTGGAAGGTTAGAGGTACTTTTTAATCCCTTATTTCCTATTCTGTAATGCCCTGGTCTCACACCATCTCAGTGCCAGTCTGTGGTTCCAGAAAAACGGTCAGTTTATGCAGGAGACTGAGGTGGCCGGTGATGTGGAGGAGTGAGGCTGTTGGTGAATGTTGGAAGGAGTAGTGCACTGTTGGAAGGATCGGTAGGCAGGCACAGGCCTTCCTTTAGCGACCCCACATGCCTACTCTGGCCTGTACCTGCTTGCCGTGCATAAATGATTTCCCACCTGCAGACTACATCCTGGAGGGCTTCTGAAAAAACCTACTTTATTAGTGCTTAACCAGTTTAGAGCACATATTAGCAAAACTACAAAAAAAAAAAAAGAGCTTTAAAGAAGTGAAGACTCATAGCTGTAATTCCTGGGGGTCTTACCAGCCAGTTGCAACCTCTCGACATTTCCATCAACAAACTATTTAAAGTCTTTATGCAAGAAGAGTGGAACTAATGGATGGCTGCTGGTAATCATGATCTGACACCTACTGGACGAATGAAGAGGCCCACTGTCACTCAAGTTTGTGAATGGGTTAAAACATCATGGCACTCAGTAAAGGATGAAACGATTGCACGGTCATTCAAAAGATGTGGCATTAGCAACGCCTTAGATGGAACTGAAGATAGTATCATATATGAAGATAGTGAAAAAAGTGATATCAGTAATTGTGAGCAACTGAGCTTCATAAATTCCGACATTAGCAATGATGAGTTCTTGGGGTTTCCAGAAATCTAGAAGAGTGCTTGAACCTTAAAGTCTCTCCTCATTTGTTTTTGGTTTTTTGGGTTGTTGTTTTTTTTTTTATTGTTTGTGACAGAGAGAGAGAGAGAGACAGAGAGAGAGACAGAGACAGAGAGAGAACTGAACTGGGGGGGAAACTCCCCAGTTCAACATATGGGTCTGCATGAGCCGGGGCCGGGATTCGATCCTTGGTCCCCGGCACTGCAAAGTGAGCGCTTAACCCACTGAGCCATCCCGGCTTCCCCATTTTTTTTTTAAAGAACTCTTTTATTTATTTATTTATTTATTATTGTTTTTGACAGAGAGAGAGAGACAGACAGACAGATACAGAGACAGAGAGAACCGAACTGGGGGCACTCCCCAGCCCAGCACATGGGTCCGCATGGGCCAGGGCCGGAATTTGGTCCCTGGTCCCTGGCGCTGCAAAGCGAGTGCTCAACCCACTGAGTCATCCCGGCTTCCCCTGTCCTCATTTGTTAATGACTACTGTTGACTTTACATGGTTGAACTATTATTCTGCTATATTTTATTAAATATATTAGTACATCATTTGGTTCAGAATATTTTTTTCCTTGTTTTCCTCCTCTAAACGTAGGTGTGTCTTATGGTCAGATGAATCTTATAGTGCGAAAAATACAGTTAAGTCTTTTCCCCACTTTCTATATTCTACTCTTTGGAAGGAAGTCGCTATCAGTAGCTTACACTTAAAAGAAAGTTATGCTACACCCTTGCAGGGCAAAGCATCTTCATAAATTATTTGGAATTCTTCTGTATGTGTCTATGATGTTTTAAAATACACAAAAAAAGATCAGAGGCCTCTCTCCCCTCACATACACACAGGGAAAGAAATAATCAAAATAGTTATCACTATGAAAATTATAGGGTTTTTTGAGGATGCCGGGATGGCTCAGCGTGTTGAGTACTCACTTTGCGGTCCTGGTGTCTGAGGATTGATTCCCAGGCCCAGCCCATGCAGACCCATATGCTGAACTAATAATGTACAACTATGGGAACTGCTCTAAGCCCTCCCCCTTCTCTCTGTCTCTGTGTCTCTTTCTCTCTCTCTCTCTCTCTCTCTCTCTCTCTCTCTGTCAAAAAAGCAATAAAAATACATCTTTAAAAAAAATGATAGGGTTTTTAATTTTTTCATTTTTCTGCACTTCCCAAATTTTCTTTAATGAGCATTTTCTACTTAGATGAGATTTATGTAATTATGTCTATAGTCATTATAATCTAAGAACTATTAATCTCTCCAGTTTTACTCCATATCAAAAGAGGAATGCAAACATGCTAGTCAAAATATAATAAATCTTAGATAAATGTGAAAAATCTCAGTTCTTATAACCAAGAATAATAAATACTGGGGACATGAATTCAATGATGCAAAAGCACTATTTCTTCACTTGATCTTAGCCAAAAGGCCGAGAACCAATAAAGAGTACTATTTCTTAAAAGTGCATCAAATATAAACAATAAATAATGCAACTTCATAATTTCTGGCTATTCCTAATAAACTACATAATCTTCCTAATAAACTACATAAAATACTGTCAAAGATTTTTTTTTTTTTAATCTAGGATAAATATCTTATTGGCCCCAAAACAAGATGATCTTGAATTTACATTAATTCTATTTTTCAAAAAAAGAAAAATGTCTGATTGTAGGAAATATTTTCTATCACGGTCAATATTGCTAGTAACTCATATATATACTTTTTTAAAGAAAGTAAGCAGAAAATCCTTATCCATAAATAATATATTTCCATTATTTTCATTCTGTTTGGAAATAACTCTTTTTCTAATTATATTACATATGGGGTTCTTAATATTATAAGAAAAAAAAATGTTGCTGGAATATGCCAAGGCAGTTGTTTGAATGAAAGAAAGTTATTTCTTTAGTGACTAAGTTATGTCCAAGAAGGAAGAATGACTAAGAATTAAGCAAAATAATACATGAGACATAAATATTTGCTTCTCCAACCACTTAATGGGAACAGTAATTAAGAATTTCAGAAAGTGATGAATGTCCTTAATATCCACTAAGTAAGTGCACTGGAACACATCATGCAGATTTAAATTCATCATCTCTTCTGAAGAAAAACAGATTGACAAGCATAGAAGGCTACCAAGAACTAACAATAGTCAAACTCCATAGAAATTATTCATGGTGACCAAAAACAAACCTTTACTTGTCAACAGTTCTGTTAAGGTTCCAAGAATTTGTTGTCATCATGTGTAGACATGTCCTTTAATTAAGTCTATAAACTACAAAATGGTACAGTTGTTAGCACAAACAAATTAAGACCTTGAGAAAGTAAAAGCAACCTGTCTCTAATGCTTATTAATATTAGCTTGTCAGTTAAGGGTCTTAAAGAAAAGGTGGGGAAACTGGGATGGCTCAGTGGGTTAAGCGCTCACTTGCAGCACCGGGGACCAGGGATCGAATCCCATCCCCGGCCCATGTGGACCCATATGCTGAACTGGGGAGTTCCCCCAGTTCAGTTCACTCTCTGTCTCTGTATCTCTCTGTCAAAAAAAAGGAAGAAAAAAAAAAAGAAAATGTTTTTTCTCTTGATATATTGCATCAGAAGCTTTTCTATCAGAAATACTTACACAATTAATGACCAAGTATCAAGTAAAAAAAACCTAGTTGCATTTCTGTAGCCTTCTTGATTAAAAATTATATAATGAGCTAAAGCAAGTGAAACAGTTCAATAAATGGTTTATTTAAATCAGTATTTTCTAAAGCTCTTGAAAATTTTCTTGTTTAAAAACAACTAAATACTTCCCTTGAAATTACTGATACTATTATTTTAAGTAGAACATTGTCCAAAACTTAAGGATAAACAATCCAAAAAAAAGGCAACTTACTTTTGTCCTTTATTTACCATCAGTAAATTAGTGAAATCTAATTTATTGTACATGTAGTTAGTTAGAAAATGGTTCTGCTGTTTCAAACTTATTACTCTGGGCTTCAGTTTCCCTAAAATTAAATAAAGGGAATGTGCTAAATAATCTCCGTGTACTCCATGTATTAACACAGTCCATGTTGCTATATCAATAGATTGAGCCACATAGAATTGTCAGTATTCAACTGGTTTTGACTTAAAAATATGGTAATTCCAAATGGTTCAAACTTACTAAATCTCCTAAATTTTTATTCCCTCCTATAAACTATTATTTAGCATCACTCAGCTTTTGTATTCTTAAAAGTACAGCAAAAGCCAGGGATGACAGCAGATTCTCAATTGCCATTCAAAATTGAATGTATTTCATCAGAAATTTTTTAAGGCCTGTTTTATCTCTGAATAAAAGATGATAATGTGATACAGAAACCCTCCTGTTACTACTTCATAACTCATAGTTTTAAATTTTTGCAGAATTTAGCAAGCCCATTTAATTTTGTGCTTCCACTTGTTACCACTGTATACATCATTGACTTTTCACCCACTGCCTATTATGCATCAGGCCCTGTCCTAAGCTTTCAAAGAAAATGAATAAAATATGAACCTGCCTTTGAAGAGTATTCAGTCTGGTGAGTACCTAACTGAAAGCATAATACGGCATCTTTGGCTTTCTCTGTTTGCCAGAAAATCTGGAGCAATGCTGCTCAAAGTGGTCTGCAGACCAGGGCCAGTTCATAAACTTCGTAACTAGTCCACTTCAAGGTGATTATAGAAACTGGGAGCAAATACTTAGAAACTTTTGTGGCACTGTGATGGTATTTTTATTTTTGGTTTTCATATTTTTTTATTAAATTTATTGGGGTGACATTGGGTTAGTAAAATTACATAGGTTCCAAGTGTACAATTCTACAATACAGCGTCCAAGAACACTAGCAGATGAACTTCCAGGCAGGAATTGGAAGATTCCTCTCTACAGAACAACCTAACCAAGGGCACACACCTGAGAAACGTCTAAATCCAAGTTTAGTAGGCTTTAAACCCTGCTCTTACTCATAAAGCTTCCACTCAACCTTTTAATGTGTCACTCTTAAATATATATGACAGCAAACATGCACTAAATATTTGAGGAAAGCCTCCACTATGAAAGAAAGATCAAAATAAACAGAGACAAAATAAGAAATTCAAAGGAATAGAAAATTCAGGAAATTGTTAAAAATTCAAAATATAACCTATAATTGACATTAACAGAAATAAACAAGAGATTGCCCACATAACAAGTACAAACTCCTTTATTTAAGGAACATTAAAGAACAAAGAACTGCTAGAAATTAATAAAATAGCAGAAATAGAAAATTCACGAGGATAGTTGAGAAATTTTGCAGAAAGTGGGCCAAAATGACAGGAAAAGAAAAAGAGAAAATGAATCAGACAAGAAAACCTACCCCTTTTACTGCGCTGGTATTTTATTGCTGTACACAAAGTGGTTTCAGGGATATTCTCAAGTAAACAAGAAATGGAAACTTGGTTATGTTGAAAAAATTTTGAAGGTGACTGTGGCTCCACCCAGCGAATAAAATACAAGTGCTTTATCATAAACTGCATTGCCACACACGCCTGTACTATAATAAAATAACACGGAGAGGCGAAAAACGTGAACAAAATCCAAGATGAGACATACTCATTCGCATAGTAGCAATAGCAACTCATGACCAGACATGATCATCACACGCAGCGAAATTCTTAATATTCAAGAATTAATCTTGAATAACAGGAGTTCCAAAATTAGAAAAGAAAAAAAAGTGGTGTGTAGGAAATTAGTCAATAAATTATACAAAATGTTTTCTTAGAACTAAAGGACATGAGTTTTCAGATTTAAAGATTTATTTTTTATTGTTTTCAACAGAGAGAGAGAGAGAGAGATACAGAGACAGAGATAGAGAGGATAGAGAGAAGGGGGAGGGCCCAGAGCAGTACCCATAGTTGCACATCATTGATTTTTCCACATAGTTGCATTCCACAGGTGGGCGCGGGGCTGCACAGGGCAGGAACTGGGCTGGGGTCTCATCCCAGCGAGAACCGAACTGGGGGCACTCCCCAGTTCAGCATATGGGTCCACACAGGCCGGGGCTGGGATTCGATCCTTGGTCCCCGGGGCTGCAAAGTGAGCGCTTAACCCACTGAGCCATCCTGGCTTCCCCAAGTTTTCAGATTTAAAATGTATATATTATGGGTAATATTTCTCAGCTATGAAGAAATCAATTCAATAACAGTACTTTTATGAACAATCTGTATGTACTTGGAAAAGCTGCTTACTTTTTCTTTCTCAGTTCCCTCATTTATAAAATAGGGAAATATCTAGCTCATAGTGTTGTAAGATTAAATAACATTTATAAAGTGCCTGCGCTAAGGTTCAAAATAAACCAGGGTTTCAAAAAATACTAACTGCCTCCCCTTTATTCCTATTAACAATGCATTATTTCCTACAAATAAAAATTTTCTTTTTCCAATACTCATATTTATGTATACTGTAAGATTACTATTGCGTAAATCTTTCTCTTACAGCATCATTTCCTTTCCTGAAATCTTTACAAGTTAAAAAAAAAAGTTGTATCCGCATTTTTATATGACATCGAGATTTCAATACATATATAGGCAAAATGAAAAGACAGCTCATGTCTAAGAGAATATACAAATAATAAACACTGGAAAACAATCCTCAACAGTATTAAAGTAAAAGTAGATGTAGGGGAGGAAAATATTTTTATCAACCCTCTAAGGTCCCTGGCTGGGTCTGAAAATTAACAAAAACAGATGAACAGGAGAAAGACACAAAGTTATTTATTTAATGTAGGTTTTATGTGACATAGTAGCCTTTCATAAGTTAATGAAGGCCCAAAGAAACAGACCTATGTACTTTCACATTAGGTTTGATAAAGAGTGAACTTTCATGGAGGGATGATATGTTAAGGAGCACAAAGCAACTGTATAGGGAGGAAATCTCTCAAGTGAGGGTTTAATGGCTTGTTACAGGAAAGAGGAGCAGAGGGAAAGTCAGAGTGACCTTTCTGCTCTGTCTTTTCTTAAACTCCTTCAGCTTAAAATATTCAGCATTTTAAGGTACCATATTTTAGGGTGCATGTCCTGAAACCCATCAGAGATTTAAGCAATCTAAAAATACACATATAACTAAATGAGCAAAAATAAAAAGTAATTTTAAAAGATGCTGACCAAAAACAGTTAAGCTAGTACAGTCAGTTATTTATGAAGTGGAAAAGCCCTATAGAAAGCAACATGATAAAATACATTCATAACCTTTTATCTTATACCCCACTCCTGAGAAATAAATCCAATAAGTAATTCAACAGAAGCAAAAATTAAACATAAATGTACTATGTTACCTATAACAAAATCTAGAAACAATTCAAATGTGTACTAAACAAGTGAAATATCAGTACAATATTAAATGGTCATTAAAATAACTACATTATATAGAAACATGGAAATATGCATTTCTAAAATCCAAAATTATTTAATATGATCTACAATATTATGACTGCAGGATAATGGAAATAGGTCTATCCCTAGAAAATATAAGATAGAACTGTCTACATTTTCATGTAAAAATAAGATTACAATTTATACATTATAACTGGTACTACATAAAAATAAATATGTGTATAAACAAAGACTAGAAAAAATTATCAAAAAGAAAATTGTTTTGGTAGGATGATGAAATTCTGAATATTTACTCTTTCATCAAAATTGTCAGAAATGTTTCTGTTATGGGTCTATATGTTGCCAACTACAGTATCGTTCAAGCCAGTCTACACGATTTTAAGCAATTTGATCAAACTGCTGCCTATTTTTCAAAAATTGATTCTTATCAATTTTTACTCAAATAAACTCTTAAAATTTTTAATACACTTCAGTTTATCTTTTAATAGTTCTGTCAGAATAAGGATTCAAGGAGATCCTCTGATGGGGAAGCAATGGGCAATAAGCAGGTATAAGTTCTAAATGAGCCCATTGTGTTCACTGCTTTCTCGAAGCATCTGGAGGTCACAAGTAAGTCACTAAGGGCTATGCAAGCTCCACAGTTTTTGTGTTATGAGCTCTTAGACTTTATTTGAACATTTCTTTTTTTTTTTTTTTTATCTTTTCACATTTATAGAGAGAAATTATCTTTTTGTCTTCAGTGCATATTTATTTCTATTTTACTTTTTGACAGATAGAGAGACAGAGACAGAGACAGTTAGAGAACCGAACTGTGGGAACTCCCCAGTTCAGCACGTGGGTCCTGCCTGGGCCGGAGCCGGGATTCGATCCTCGGTC
>PVKE010019725.1:0-17669 GCA_004027555.1 Craseonycteris thonglongyai | reverse complement strand
ACAAACTGGACTGGAGCCAGTGTGAAGAGTCAGGTAAATAAACTTTTGTTTTAGGATGAAAAAAAAAAAAGAGACAAAATGGGTTCCTCTGAGTCCAAAGAGTTGGGATTCTTCCATCTGGGACTTTGGCTACCCATATATATAAAAATTATGAGCCCAAATCTGTGTTTTTCTGAACAAGTGGGTTAACCTGACCAAAGATAATCTTGAATTACACTGGCCACAGTGAGAAACATTTTTTTAAATAGCTACAGAGACAGAGAGAGAACTGAACTGGGGGAATTCCCCAGTTCAGCACATGGGTCCGCACGGGCTGGAGCCGGGATTCGATCCTTGGTCCACGGCGCTGCAAAGTGAGCACTTAACCCACTGAGCCATCCCGGCTTCCCCGAAATAGCATTTTTTTAAGGCTTACTATTTAAGAGGAGAGAGAGAGAGAGAGAGAAGAGGGAGAGTGTAGTCTCCATAGTTGTACCACCATTAGTTGTGGGACCACATGGAGCGGGAACCAAATTGGGGGCAAGAACCTTCACTGCCATCCTAGTTGTGCCACAGTTCAGCACATGGGTTTGCACAGGCCAGAGCCAGAATTCAATCCCCGGAACTTGTGGGTGCAAGGCAAGCGCACAATCTGCTGAGCTACCCTGGTATCCCCATTGTGGGAAACTCTTAACCTAGATAAACTTACCCATTTATGAAGTATCAGAGAAAAATGGCTCTCGGCCAGGGTACAAAGATAATTATTTTTCCTCCTCTACAGTTTATGATTACTAGGATGTGACCTACCAATGTAAGGGTAAAACCTGGGAAATTAATGACTTAGCTAACAGTATGATTCACCCCCTAGCTTGCTTTCTTAACTGCCTGCTGTTTAACTGTTTTCTATTTGTTTCTCCCCTACTCCTACCCCTACCCCTCATTTAAATTAATGACTGTTTTCTTCCCTTTCTTAAGGCTACACATAGCTTGCTAATCCAAATAATCAGCAGAACACTAACCTGGAAAGAACAATTACTCAATTCTCAGGTGCCTGGGTACCAGGGTCCATGGTTGCAACTCCCTAGCAATTTTTGTTGATGATGCATAGAACATCCAGCTACGACTGTTGAATTTGTGATAGCATTATTTTACAGAAGCCCTGGGAGGCAATTTTTCAAATGTCAAGCCCTGAAACCTGTAAGACTAACTCCTACTTTTGTTTCATTCCTCTACTTGCATGCCTATAAAACTTTATGGCTGTCCTAAGAAGGGGGAAGGCAGTCTTTGAGATGGGAGTCTACTGTCTTTACCAAATGCTAGGATTTGAAATAAACCTACTTTTCTTTCTACCAACCTTGCCCCTTAATTATTGGCTCATGGAGCAGCAAGAAATCGGACCTTATCTGTGTAAGACTGAGATGCCCCACTCACTCTGGGACCTGCAGATGGGATCCTGGGAAAATTGGCAGAACTCAGAGAAGATTAAGAATTCTTACCAGAGTTAGCTTTCCCATATCTCTATCTGCAGTATCTAGTCAAGAAAAAAAGGTAAAATTTCACATTGTCCCTTTAATTTCCAAATTAAGACTTTTGTGAATCTGTTTGTGGTTACTTCTTGTTTATCAATCCTTTCCCTTCAAGGGGCAGCTATCGCTTTCTTGTCTAATGTCATGTACTGAGAACTTGGCTTAGACTTCCACCTGTCGGGGGACACAGGTTTTCAGTTCTTGCATGTTCAAGCAGCTCAATCACAGGGTTGGGGGCTCCCAAAGTACAACCAGAAAGAAATGTGGATTGCACCCACTTGCAGCTAGTAGCCTACCACCTGCTGCCAGCTCTCTTGGGAACTGTGTGTCCTTCTTTCTTCTGGTAATTTATGAGAGTGGTTCTGAATCTTGGGAGGGACATCTTTGGTACCTTCTTCAGGGACACCTTGTGTCCATGGTTAAGCTATAAAAAGGATTATTGGTTTTGGTTTTGAATCACATGATAGGTATGCCTGTGTTTTAAAAGAAAAAGGGGGAAATAATAATTTTAAAAAGAGTTCAAAACTGCCAAGAATAAATACATCAGGGCCTGATAATAAGATATTTGAAAAAAATATATTTTAATGAGGTCTATGGACAGAAGTTGGCCAAGCTGGAAGTTGACATTCAGAGCCTGATAGAAACTTTTGTTTCAGGCCTTCTCCCCTATGATAAAATGAACACTGGAATTTTTTGACTTCCACATTAGTTGGAAATCTCCCTGATTTAAAAAAGCAAATTGAAGAAAATGTAGTTGAATGAGTGGGTCAGCCAGCTCCATGAGATCATTCAGGTTGCCACTCAATTCTTTGAGGAATTAAAAACTGTACTCACCTTATAAATCAATTCTTTACAAGAACAGAAATATTGCTCCAGAAGCAATTTAAAACCCACCTATCCATTTTGTCAATCCCAAACCTCCTCTATTCGTCTTGATGATGTGAAAGATCAAGACATTGAAAAACAAAACTCCTTGGAGAAAACTTACATCCTTTTTCTGTGCCTTTGAGATAGAAATGTTCTTCTCAAAGAATTAAGAGCCATCACTTTGGAATGTAAACTTCAGGGAGATAATTCTTATCAGAAGACAAAATGAAGCTGTTTGTAAACTAAGTGAATGAAAAATTATGTTAAAACTCTTCTCCACAAATATTAGTAAAAAGCTTAAGCCATCAGAGCAGATAAATTTACTCCATCTGTGAGCTGTGATTTATAGCAATTTGGTAAAGTACATCAATTTGGTAAAGAGAATTGAAACATTTTTTCCTTTCTATCTGATCCCTCCAGAATTTGGAAACTTACTGAGTGTTATTTTAATTATAATATAGTTATGTGCATAAGTTTAAGAAAAATCTGTCATCCTTATAACAGGACACAACTGAAAACACTGGTTATTTATGAAGGCTTTGATGGGAATGTCATCTTTTAAAATGATGTGCATAAAATCAGATATGACCAATTTTAAGGAACTAAGTTTGATATATGGAACCAATGAATCCCCTTGGAAAAACCACCTGGCATCTTGTCTGCAGGGTTCCAAGCCTTACCAGGTTAGAAAAAAAAGGTTATTTCCTGTCATCCTTAGTAACATCAGGGGACCTCAAAAAGAGAAATTCACTCAAATCTGTAGGTATTCCAGGCAGTCTGATAGCAAGTCCTTGCCTTGACTTCCTAGCCTCTTTAGAAGTCCAATCTGCCAGAGGCTGACCATATGCACTTTTTGAAACAGGACAGTAACATTGTTTTCTATTCCATTTAAAACTGTATGTCTGGTCAGCCTAAATCTGAGATTCCTTATGAAAAGTTATAGCAAAGCTGACTTAAAAAGAGCTTGTATGGCCAATTACCATTCTTGCTACACTTAGGTAAATAATCAGGCCAAGTTTCATGAGACTAGATTATTTTGCAAACAAATGAATCTTACTTTGATTACTTCTGATAGAAAAGGAGGTAACTATATAGAGAGAAATTATGTTTCAATGAAAAAATATAGCTTACCGTACCTTGGTGGGCACTAAATTCTAGTTCTTTTATTGTCTTTAAGGTTTTGTTATTTACCTATAAAATGGGCTGGATCCTAAATTCTTTCAGCTTCTTATATCATCTGGCAATGATTCTTCAAACTAATGTTTCCAATTTTCACCTACTACCCTTCTGACTTAGAATCACTAAGAACAAATACTGCCTTTGAACCTTGTTGGAAGGGACCATACCAAGTCACTACCCAGACAACAGCCAAACTTTAGAGCCTGGGACTATGCTTGGGTCCA
Organism: Craseonycteris thonglongyai; assembly: GCA_004027555.1. Taxonomy (NCBI): domain Eukaryota; kingdom Metazoa; phylum Chordata; class Mammalia; order Chiroptera; family Craseonycteridae; genus Craseonycteris; species Craseonycteris thonglongyai. The sequence continues at coordinate 13,894 of PVKE010019725.1, read as the reverse complement.
CATCTTCCAATTAAAAAAGGGTTCCTCCAGAATCTTAGAACTGTTCACCAGCTGGAGATCTAAAATTAAAATTGAATAGAGAGATCCCTCCCCAGAACCAGACACCTGGAAGTAAACAGCTCTCTCAAAATCATGGATCAAGATGTTCATCTCCAAAATGAAATCTTTATTCCTTTTGCCTTTTTGCTGCTTGCTTTTTCTCTGTTAACCCACCGAAGACAATGCTCCTTAACTCTTAACAACTATTGCTAAATCTACCATTATGGCCATAGCCGCACACACAAAAAGAGTCCCTAGGTTTTCTGGCTGACATGGTTTTAGATAACAAAATTGCTCTAGATTACTTACTGGCTAACCAAAGAGGAATCTATGTCATAGCAATTACTTTCCACTATACCTGAATCAACACCTCAGGTATTGTAGCAAATATAAGAAATTAACAACTCAGTTGGTTCATTGATTTATTTGATACCAACTGGTTTGGTTCATGAAGGTCATGACCAAGGAGCATACTTCAGTCTCTTGGTATTACCTCCTGATCGTCATCCTTGTTTGGTCTCCCTGGTGTACTGTGTTCTCACAAGGGTCTTAAATATGTATTCACTTAAATAAGGTTTCACTGAACTTGGAGAAACAAGCACAGGATGAATGAGATCAACAGCAAAAATAATTCTTCCACAACCTGACATCGTAATCTATGACTCTCATGACAAGAAACTCTTAACATTGATGGTGACCAAGAACAGCACTGACACCAAATTAATGGTCAATCTCTCATGTATGAATAATCAAAAGGGAGGAACTGTTAAATTAATTAAACAAGGAGGTCATTAGACTCAGGTGGTTTTAATGCCTTAGTAGTATACATAAGCAAAACAAAACTATGCCTAAATGCCTCAAATCACAATCTAAGGACAACCACCCACAAACAGCTAAATGAGGGACTTTCCCAAATAAGGGACTGCTTAAGCTATAGCTAGTCAAATAAGTTCCTTGCTTTCCTTCCAAAACCTCTTCTCTCTAAGTCTTTCCCTTAGCTCCTGAGAGTGGAGTGCTCCTAACCACTTTCTTTGGTACTGCCTGATTAAACTCTTAAAATGCTTACTATGCGTCAATTTATCTTTTAACAGTTGTTAGTCTGTGTGTGGGTATGTGTGTGCATGCATGTGTGACTTTTCTGTGAAAAAAAAAAAGCAAGGAACCTTCATTGCTTCAAAAGGCTTCTTTAAAAATCAGAATAGAAATAAGTGTTTTGTACAAGCATGAGCCATGAAAGAGAAAAAGGTTCAGGTTTTAGACGTCCCCTTAGTCTCACTGTAGTAACAACACTAACATGCAAAGTGGCCAGAAAAGTTGCATTTACTAAAGAAACTACTTCAGGGTTTTCTCAATACAAAACAACTACTGGCCTGCATTTGTTCAAGTTTTTCAAATAAAGCACTTGAAAGCACAACACAGAAAACGGGGTTAGATATTGACTTTCTCCTTTTTTCCCTCTTTAATTATTATGAAATACCTATTGCAATTTAAGAATACCCCAGAATGAGGATATAGGCTTTAGAATTGGAAAGATCTCCTTCCTACTAGATGCAAAGTCCTAGGCAAATTACCAAACCCCTAGACTCTATTTCTTCTATTTTCAAATGGCACTAGTAATACTAAGTCCAAATAATAGTGACAAGTTTAAATGAAATAATGTATAAATAGTATCTAGCACATGATTAGATACTCAAGAAACATTTTCTTTTCTTCCTTCCCTAATTTAGGGTTATTTCATGAGTAATTTCTTCTTTGTAAGGGCAGATAATTCTTTAGAAATCTTTATTTAAAATTCTTGAATGCTGGGATAGCTCAGCAGGTTGAGCACTTACCTTGCAACCTTACAGTCCAGGGATCCAATCCTGGCCCTGGACCCAGCCCCAGCCCGTGTAGACCCATGAGCTGAGCTACATTGCAGCTGGCAGCTGCCAGGATGGCAGTGAAGGCTCTCACCTCCCATGCAGTGAGGAGGCCCCCATTTCAATTCCTGCCCTGCACAGCCCCACATCCTCCTATGTGGAATGAGACTATGTTACAACTAATGATGTACAACTATGGACATTGCTCTGGGCTCTCCCCGCTTCTTTCTCTCTTTCTCTCTCTCTCTTTCTCTTTCTTTCTCTCTCTTTCTCTCTCTCTCTCTCTCTCTCTCTCTCTCTCTCTCTCTCTCTCCATCACCTTCTCTCAAACAATAAAATAAATCTTAAAAAAAAAAACCAAAACTCTTAGTAACAACTGAAGACCATAATCATTTGGGTTAACAATAAACTCAAAATCCTGAAACAAAAACAATAGGAAGTTTGGGGGGGGGGTTTAATGCCAAAGAAACTGTAAAATGTTGAAAAGTAGGATGCCCTTTTCCTTTCTATAAGTTTCTTTTTGTTGATTTGTCTTTGTTTTAAGACCAGAGTTTTTCAGATGGCATTAGTTTATGGAGACTTCAATTCAGTCAGCAAAGCAATCAATCCAAAAACTGAGGTAAGAATCTTTGACAAGAGGAAACTGGGATGGCTCAGTGGGTTGAGTGCTCCACTTTGCAGCCCCAGAGCCCAAGGACTGAATCCTGGCCCCGGCCTACGCGGATCCACATGCTGAACTGGGGTGTGCCACTTCAGTTCTTGCCAGGGCCTATGCGGGAGGCTCCCAGCCCAGTTCCTGCCCTGCGCAGCCCCGCGCCCACCTGTGGAGTGAAACTATATGGAAAAACTAATGCTGTCAACTATGGAGACTGCTCTGGGCCCTCCCCCTTCTCTCTGTCAAAAAACAAAAAAAGAATCTTTGACAAAAGCAGAAAACATTTCTTAATGCTGTTCTCTACCTAGAACCCCATATTCAACATGTGGATATCTAATCGTCTAGACCCAAATTAAATGTTGCTATACCCTAATAATTAAAATTTATTACAACTCATTAATAGGTATTATATTTTCTTTTAATTCTAATCATTTACATGCATGTTCACCTCCCTCAGTAAACTACAGTCTCCTTGTAAAACACAGTGTCTTACCATTTTATATTCCCCCCAATGCTTAACACAATACTTTGCACATAGTTTAATGAATATAAGAATGAATTAAAGACTGAATACTTGTTTCATTACCTGATTAAAATGAACACTCCAATTCTGCATCATCTATCTAGACAGAAGAAAAGTAATGACAATACCTAACATGATGCAGTGTGAAAAGGACTTATTAATGAAAAAATCTTGACATATATTCTATAAAAAGTGGTGTTTTCTGTTTTTAAGTCCACTAATCAAATCAGATTTCAAATCTAAATATTCTAAATGCCTGAAAGAACAACCTAATATCTGCTTCAGTAAAATCTCTTAAGGATAGATATCTTGAAAGTAATTTGCTGCTTTCCATATTATCCAATTTTACACTTTCCAAATTTTGTTTTCTTCCACCAAAAATGGAATTTTAGAGATTTTATATTCTATCCAATTTTAATTACAAAGCATTACATAGGATTATATTAAATTAAACTGTTATTCAACAAAAAGATCTATAATTTTAGTCACTGAAAACAAATTTACATGTTACACAGAAATCATGCAAAGCAGTCAATGGTGATTCTATGAATTTGAATCTTGATTGTTTACCTTCAAACAGATCTCTATATAGATAATATACAATTTTTGGCCAGATGTCTATAAAGAGTCTTTTAAAGTAATTATAATTAATAGTATCTCTGGAATTGATCCACATTTATTTTATTCAAATTCAAGTATCAGTAAAGCAAAATGAATAAACTCTAGCGATCTGCTGTATAACATTGTACCTATACTCAGCAATACTGTTTGTATACTTAAAATTCTGTTTTCTTACCACAATAAAATATAAAATAAACAAAAATCTTGGTGCTAGTTACATGGATATGTGCACTTTGTGAAAAATTGTTAAGCTGCACAATGTGATCTGTATACTTGTCTGTGTGTAAGGTATATCCAGTAACAAGTTTTTAAAAATAAAAGTTTCCTTTTTTTCTTTTAAGATTTTATTTTATTGTGTTTTGATAGAAAGAGACAGAGAGAAGGGGGAAGGCCCAGAGCAGTGTCTATAGTTGACAGCATCAGCTTTCCATATAGTTTCACTCCACAGGTGGACGAGGGGCTGCACAGGGCAGGAACTGGGCCGGGAGCCTCCCGCATAGGCCCTGGCAAGAACTGAACTGGGGGCACACCATGGTTCAGTATATGGGTCCACCTGGGTCAGGGCCGGGATTTGATCCTCGGTCCCCGGGGCCACAAAGCGAGTGCTTAACCCACTGAGCCATCCCAGCTTCCCCAAAAGTTTCCTTTTCTTATGTCCTAACAAAACACACTTTTTTTTGCTTCATCATAATTTAGAACGTAATTATTTTAATGTCTAGCGCACACTAGTTAGACATTACAATTATATACAAAGCACACACACAGAAACCATACCAAAATTCCTAGGACTTACCGGTAGTATAATAAGGCTTTTGAAAAGAAGGATTTAGTTGAACTAAATTTTTGTTAAAGATAAACCAAAGGGGGAGGTGGGTGGGAGAGCAGGGAGGGGGCAGGGAGGAAGTAGGGAGGGAGCATCAAATGTATGGTGATGGAAAGAGAACTGACTCTGGGTGGTAAGCACATGATGCAATACATAGACAATGTGGTGTAGAGTTGTACACCTGGAACCTATGTAATTTTTACCAATCAATGTCATCCCAATAAATTTAACAATTAAAAAAAAAAAAGATAAACCATATTAAAAGTCAAAATTTATCATGTTTTTTTTTTTTTACAGAGACAGACAGAGAGACAGAGAGAAGAGGGAGGGCCCAGAGCAGTCTCCATAGTTGTACATCATCAGATTTCAACATGGTTTCGTTGCACACAGGAGGGCAGCAGCCGCTAAGAACTGGGCTGTAGGCCTCCTACATAGGAGGCACGTCCCCTAGAGCCAGTGGCCGAATCAGGGTGCAAGAACTGAACTGGGGGCCTCCCACATGCGAAGCACACCCCAGTTCAGCATATGGGTCTGTACAGGCTGGGATTCGATCCTCGGTCCCTGGGGCTGCAAAGCGAGCACTTAACCAGCTGAGCCATTCCAGCTTCCCTAAAAATCAAAATTTATAATAATTATATTCTAAATTAGGACAAAGCCAAAAACTGAGTATTTTGTTAGGACATAAAAAAAACCTTGATTTGTTTTTACATTTCTGCAGTTTAAAATAAGTATCCATTATTCCACCAGAATGTATCATTTATATCAGGCATGTACAACCTGCAGCCCAGGACAGCTGTGAATGAGGCCCAACACAAATTCTTAAAACATGAGATTTTTTTGCAATTTTTTTTTTTCCTTTTATGTGTGACTCAAGACAACTCTTCTTCCAGTGTGGCCCAGGGAAGCCAAAAGGTTGGACACTGCTAATTTATACCTTTCTTACGGTATTTACCACAAGACATTCACCTTTGTGTACAGAGCCACCAGGTATAGCACATTATAGGCTCAGAAATACTCAATGGGTCAATCAAAGATACAAATTTTCTTTAAAATCTCCCTTCCCAAGAACTTGTTCAACCCAAGTCAAGTTTTCAGACCCAAAATAGCTGCTTTAAGAAAAGGAGAACCAAAAATAGCTCTTGATTTAATATGGGTTTTGCCCTAAACAAACAAACAAACAGAACACCATTACAGGCCATTTGAGACTATTAAAATACTCTGCAAACTCCAGCTGGTAATCTGTAATTGATGCTCTATCATGTGATGTCCAGTGACATTAAAAAGCAACATCTCATCAGACAGTTGCTTGCCATTCCTTCAGATAACAAGGAATGCATTTCATGAGTTATCTAAATTCTAGAAAATGTTCAATAAATTAGCAAAATTTAGTTACACAAAAACTAGAGAAATATAGAACAAATAAATGTTTACAGAGCCAAAAAATGGTATTTCTAAATTCAAATTATCAAACCAAATATTTAGACTTCTTTTGAATAAGAAATTCTTATTGTTGACTAGCCAACTCTGTTTTCTGAACTACAATATTCAAGAGAAAGAACATTTTAAACTTTATGTTGCTTTCAGCATCTTTTATTTGTGTTTAGCAAGCTAACATACTGCCACCTAAAGTAGAAAAACAAAATTACTGCTTATAGTTAAGAATGACAGATGAATCCTGAAAGTATGACAGAATTAAGTCAAATGTTTTCAGTCTCTCCTATTCATGTCTCCTAATCTAAACATTTTAAGACCAGATACTTTGCATCCATTTTTCACAAGGCCCTTCCCAGGCAGTTATCGGCGTTCTCCTCTCATGCCGCCATCTTTGATCTCCGCATCCATTTTTTATACTCAAGTTAATTTCTTTTTTTTTAAAGATTTATTTTTATTGTTTTTGACAGAGAGAGATACAGAGACAGAGAGAATGGGGAGGGCCCAGAACAGTCTCCACAGCTGCACATCATTGGTTTATCCACATAGTTTCATTCCACAGGTGGGTGCAGGGCTGCACAGGGCAGGAACTGGGCCGGGGTCTCGCCCCGATGAGAACTGAACTGGGGGCACTCGCCAGTTGGGTCCGCAAGGGCCCGGGCTGGGATTCAATCCTTGGCCTGGGGCTGCAAAGTGAGCGCTAGACCCACTGAGCCATCCCGGCTTCCGGCTCAAGTTAATTTCTTATTACTTTATATTTGCTGTTCAAAGTGTGTAAGAGTGAAGTTCATCCCTTTTTTTTTTTTTTTTGTCTTATTTTATTGTTTGAGAAAAGGTGAGTGAGAGAGAGAGAGAAAAAAAGAAGTGAGGGAAGGCCCAAGCAGTCTCCATAGCTGTACATCATTAGCTGTGACATAGTTTCATTCCACACAGGTGGATGTGGGGCTGCACAGGGCAGGAACAGAACTGAGGGCCTCCCACATGGGAGGCGAGAACTTTTGCCACCATCCCAGCAGTTACCCGCTGCACCACAGTTCAGTATATGATTTGCACAGGCTGGGGACAGGATTTGATCCCCAGACCTAGTGTTTGCAAGGCAAGTGCTCACTCAACCTGTGAGCTACCCCAACATCCCATGAAGTTCATTCTTAAATTGACAAGTATCAAAAAGATACTGCTGTACAACTTGTTCTTCATTTGTAGAAAGAGACCAATAATAGATTTAAAAGTATCTTACATAGTAAAATCTTTCTACATTATATAATAAATGTAAAACCTCTATAGCAATAACAAGAAAGCTCATAATTTTAAAAGCATTCTGGAATTTTCACAACTGGCCTTTTCACAAGAATGAGGTACTAGATATATCCCACAACTAAATCCCAAAACAGAAGCTGATAATACTATTCTTTGATAATACCATTCATTGACAATTAAAGAAAAATGCCATTAATGGGCATTCAACTCAAGTCATTTTGTAAACAATACAAAATACACTTTTAAGCCTCTGCTTTGACTATAAAAACTTTTTATAAAATTTGCCAGGTATTTGGAAATTAGGATCAAATTATACTTTAAAAATCATACCTAGGGGATGCCAGGATGGCTTAGCAGGTTGAGCACTCGTCTTGCAGCCCCGGGGTCCAAGGATCGAATCCGGGCCCCGGCCCATGGCGATCCATATGTTGAACTGGGGTGTGGCCCCCAGTTCGGTTCTTGCCAGGGCAATCTTCCCATATGGGAGGTCCCTGGTTCGACCCCCAGCTCACAGGAGCGTGCCTCCCATGCAGGAGGCCCCTGGCCGGGTTCCTGTCTTGCATGCCCCCTCTCCCCCACCTTCCGCCCACCTATGTGGAATGAAACTACAGTATGTCAAAGGATGAATGATGTACAGTTATGAAGACTGCTTTGGGCCACCCCCTTCTGTCTGTCTCTTTCTGTCTCTGTCTCTCTCTCTGTCAAAAACAATAAAATAAAAACCTTTAAAAAAAATTATACCTATAAAAATATACACCATCATATACAAAACATTAAACTATTGGAATATTAAAAAGATTAATTGGGGTATCCTTCCACAGAAGGAATTTAATCTCTTTGATATTTACATCATACCATAGCCAAAAACATCTTAGCAATGTTTGTCAAAAGCCTCTGTAGCTTTCATCATTGCTTAGTACAAATGTACTAAATTCCTAATACTGAAGAACAACATAGAAAATCAGAGTCAAGATGGATAAACGTTTTAAAAACAAAATGCAGAAAATTATGTATTGTATGCTTCTCTTGGTATTTTAGAAAAGAGAAGAGAAACTGTTGGTGATGCGGTGCAGGATATGCTACCACAAAACATGGCACCTTGGCATAGTGAATATTTTAAGCTGAAGGAGTTTAAGGAAAGGCAGAGCAGGAAGGTCACTCTGACCTCCTCTGCCCCAGCCCTTTTCTCCTGAAACAGGTCATAAAGCCCCATTGGAGAGGTGCCCTTCCTAATATCCAGAGGAAAGAAGCATCCTTATTTCCAAAGACAGAGTCACCAAGAAGAACACTACAAACAAATTGTGTTTGCTTTTTAGGTGTCCATATGAATTAGAGAGACATTTACCACTCAGTATTATTTATAAGGTAAATGAAGATTGAAAATAGGTATCATGTAGAGCAGGGGTCCTCAACTCCCCAGGCCATGCCTGTTAGGAACTGAGCCTCACAGCAGGAGGTGAGCACTAGGCAAGTGAACAGTTTCATCAGTATTTACAGCCGTACCTCATCACTTGTATTACTGCCTGAGCTCCACCTCTTGTCAAATCAATGGCAGCATTAAATCAGTTGTATAATAATTTCATTATATATTATAATGTAATAATAGAAATAAAGAGCACAATAAATGTAATGTGCTTGAATCATCCCGAAACCAAACCCTCCCCCACCCCACCCCCACCCCACCCCCGTCCCCAAGTCCATGGAAAAATTATCTTCCACAAAACCTGTCCCTGGTGCCAAAAAAGTTGGGGGCCACTAATCTAGAGCCTATAGCTTTAGCCCTAAGTCAAACAATCAAAGGCTCTCTCCCTTGGTACCTCAGATCAATGGACAATGCAGAGGCTGTGCTGCCAAGCACAGGCAAACCTTCTGTTCCACTCCCAATACCAAGAGAGCCATGCCAGCCCTTTAAAGGCAAATCACTCAGAAAACTGAAATAGTCCATCCTCAGGCAGAGAACTGGAAGCAGTCAGTGCAACAACTGTGTGAGGGCAGGCCAGCAGGTTTGACAAAGTCTCTGCCTGCTGTGAAGAACAAAGTCAAGGAACTTTGACTTCTGACCGGGCAGTGACCTTTAAGTTAATGAGAATGTTTTTTGCTTCTGAGTTTAACACACATGTTTTGTATAAGGAAGTAGGTGGAGACAAAGATCTCGAATGTGCTGGGAAAGGGAAGACAGCCTATCTCTGCTGAGCAAACAAAACAAGCACGTCAACACCTGAATGGTGATTTATCTTGTATACCTATATAAGTAGCTGTAAAAAATAAACTCGGGGTCTTCAGCCTTCAGTTCTCTGGAGATCCTCCCAATCCCATCTGTTGTCTGTCTGTCTTTTCTCAATTCCCACTCCCTCACCAGGTATCATGGCATTCCAGCTGCTGGCTCCATCACAGCTGGATATTATTCAGCAATGTATTTAAAAGAAAATAAGGAAGGGGATGCTGGAATAGCTCAACAGGTTGAGCACATGCCTTGCAACTGCGAGGTCTAGGGATTGAATCCTGGTCCCAGGCCATGCAAACCCATATGCTAAACTGCCCCCAATTCAGTTCCTGCCTGGTGTGACCACACATCTACCTCTGGAATGAAACTATGTCACAACTAATGATGTACAACAACTATGGAGACTGGTCTCTGTCTCTCTCTTACCCTCTCTCAAACAATAAAATAAATCTTAACAAAAAAAAAAAAGAAAGAAAAATAAGGGAGAGTTACTGTGTAATCTCTTTGGGTATCCTGCAATTTTTATCTCATAACAAAACAGAATCAAAATATGGTTTCCCTAAAGACATATCCCCAATATTTGGAGATCCTAAACCAATGCCTACACAGGAGCTAGCCTGCAGTTCCTTATCCTCATCTCCCCTGAGCTCTACCAAACACCCTAAAAAACCCAAGTAGGATGTCAAATTCTCTTGGACACCTTTCCTGACCAAAGAGTAAGATTTGATAGAAATAGAACCCATTCACTAGTGATTTATAGTATCAACTAAAATCACCTGGAATTTCTAGACTCACACCTGAGATATTACCCCCTTACCTTTTCACAAAACAATCCATTTAGTTTCTGCAAAATAATGTTGTTTTTCTGGATTCAAATCCTAAAAGCAAAATCAGTTAACAAAACAAAACAAAACTGCCTTTTTAAAGCATAAGCAGTTTTGAAACAAACAACAAGTGCAAAAATGTAGCAGATGAAACTTCAACCTTGACTTTAATCAGTGTGATTTTAAGCTAACTGCTTAGACTCCCTGAATCTGTTCCCTAATCTTTAATATGGGTATCCACCATATAAGGTTTTTGCAGGTAACAAATAAAATGTAAAATATCTAGCATAGGTCCTTATAAATAGGAGACCCATAAAAATAAAAAACCACTTTCACAGTTTATCTCTAGGGTACAACTTTGTCATCAGATTCATTCCTATGACTAGTTAATTCTCAGTCTAAACCAGTGTTGCACAATACGGTGGCCATTAGCCATATAACTAAGCAATTACTGAGCATTTGAAATGTGTGGCTAATACGAATTGATATGTGCTTTAAGTGTAAAATACACACCATATTTCAAAGACAGTGAAAAAATATTGTATATTGGGCACATGTAAAGAGATAATACTTTGGATATACAGGGTTAAATAAAACATTGAAATTACCTTCACCTGTTACTACTTTTTTAACGTGGTGACTAGAAATGTTTAAATTACATATTTAACTCTCGTTACATGTCTATTGGACAAGCAGGCTGACGTACTTTGACTTCAAGCTGGTAAAATATGCTCTCTTAACTATACAATGAACTACTTGACAGGAGTTCAATCCAGCCAATCCACCCCTTACCCCAGCTCATTTAAACATTACCCATTTATAACCGACACGGGAAAGCTAACGACTTAATCGCTCTTAATTTTTAAAGCATGGAGCGCAGATTCCCCGAGGCAACTCGCAACTGTTAGCCACACTACAACGGAGAAGTCTCTTGAGAAAAAACCCTCCACTGTTGGTGTCGTCCAGCTCTGCTTGACGGGGCTGGAGCTTGAACAGAATGGGGTCACCCTTAAGAAAGCGAGAAGGAACGACGAAGCGAGCGCCCAGATTCTGAAATGTTATGCGAAGCCCAGTGAGTAGAGGTCTGAGGAGTCTTTTCAGCTTCTGGGGTTATGAATCTGAGGGAGTCGGGTAAGGAAGGGGCTGATCTCTGAGACAGAGGCTGCTGGGAGGAATAGTACCTTAAGAACCCCCCTCATCTTCGCCAGAAAGGGGCGAAACTCCTCGGGTGGCACCTCCGGATAGAGCTGGCTCCTCAACAGCTCCTCGGTGATGCCCGGGTGCCCATGGAACGCTTCTTGGGCCAGGCCGCTCAACAGCCCGCTCAAGGGTTTGCAGCTCTCAAGCTCCCCCGCCATTGTCAGTGGCGGCCCCGCCCCTCAACAGCTGATCACAGCGGCCACGGCAGCCTGCATGGGCCTAAATAGCCTAGGATTAAGCCAGAGGGGAAAGTGGGAGCGAAGTTCCACCAGAAGTGAGTGTTGGCAGCTATCAATTTGACTGCAAAACCCGCCCCAGCCAAGAACTCAAAAGGATATAAGGGAAATTATTTTTTCCTCTACACAAACAAATTTTTTAAATACAATGAACTAAGGATTGTTACTATTACGTCAGTGCAAAAGTAATTGTGGTTTCAGACCATGAATTCATTATAACTAGGCTCAAACACAGCTTTATTAATCTAAATAGGAGCCAGTACAATCAACACATTTTTGCCAGTGAAAAATAAGTTTATGCCTGTAGTTTAAAAATCTGTGGTTCAGGATTCAATGAACTCTTGGAAAACATGTTCTACATCCTCCTGGCTGTGGAAGTATTTTCCCTGCAAAAAGTTGTCGAGATGCTTGCAGAAGTGGTAGTCAGTTGGCGAGAGGTCAGGTAAATACGGTGGATGAGGCAAAACTTCATAGCCCAATTCATTCAACCTTTGAAGCATTGGTTATGTGACTAGTGGTCAGAATTGTTATGGAGCAGAATTGGGCTCTTTCTGTTGACCAATGCTGGCTGCAGGCTTTGCAGTTTTCAGTGCATCTCATCAATTTGCTGAGCATACTTCCCAGATGTGATGGTTTTGCCGGGATTCAGAAAGCTGTAGTGGATCAGACCAGCAGCAGACCACCAAACCGTGACCATGACCTTTTTTTGGTGCAAGTTTGGCCTTGGGAAGTATTTTGGAGCTTCTTCTCAGTCCAACCACTGAGCTGGTTGTCATATAAAATGCACTTTTTGTCACATGTCACAATTCGATTGAGAAATGGTTCATTGTTGTTGCATAGAATAAGAGAAGATGACACTTCAAAATGACATTTTTTTTTTTTCAGCCAGCTCCTGAGGCATCCACTTATCTAGCTTTGTCACCTTTCCAATTCGCTTCAAATGCTGAACGACCTTAGAATGGTCCACGATGAGAACTTTGGCAATTCCTTGTGTAGTTGTAAGAGGATCAGCTTCGATGATTGCTCTCAATTGGATACTGTCAACTTCCAATGGCCTGCTATTACGCTCATTTTCAAGGCTCTTGTTCCTTTGCAAAACTTCTTGAACCACCATTGCATTGTAAATTATGTTTATTAGTAATTCCTGAGCTATACGCATTGTTGATGTTGCAAGTTGTCTCCTCTGCTTTACAACCCATTTTGAACTGGATTAAGAAAATCACTCAAATTTGCTATAACATCATTTCTATAGTCTAAAATAAATATAGGGGGGAAACTGGGATGGCTCAGCAGGTTAAGCACTCGCTTTGCAGCCCCAGAGACCAAGGATCGAATCCTGGCCTCAGCCCATGTGGACCCATATGCTGAACCAAGGTGTGCTTCCTGTGTGGGAGGCCTCCAGTTTGGTTCTTGCACCCAGCTTCCCCACCCCATTCAGCCCCTAGCTCAAGGAGGTGTGCCTTCCATGTGGGAGGCTCCCAGCCCAGTTTCTGCCCTGTGTGGGCCACACCCACCTGTGTGGAACAAACCATGTCGAAAACTGAAGATGTACAACTATGGAGACTGCTCTGGACCTTCCCCTTCTCTCTGTCTATAAATAAATAAGTATTTAAAAATAAAATATAAACAGCAAGTAGTAAGTCACTAACAAAACATACAAAGAATATATGTGCATTAAAATTGTGTGTAACATAACCACATTTAAAAATGTATTACAGGGGAAGCCGGGATGGCTCAATGGGTTAAGAGCTCACTTTGCAGCCCCAGGGACTGAAAATCGAATCCCAGCCCCGGCCCATGAGGACCCATACACTGAACTGGGGAGTGCCCCCAGTTTGGTTCTCATGGGGGTGAAGACCCTGGCCCAGTTCCTGCCCTGTGCAACCCCGCCCACCTGTGGAATGAAACTATGTGGAAAAACCAATGAACTGCAACTATGGAGACTGTTCTGGGCCCTCCCCCTTCTCTCTGTCTCTGTATCTCTCTCTCTGTTAAAAACAATAAAAATAAATCTTTAAGAATGTATTCCATATAAAAGTGAAAGTAACAAAGACACAGAGACCTATGGACACACTCAATAGCTTGGTGATTGCCAGAGGGAGGGGGAGAAGGAGGGTGGGAGAGAGGGAGGGAAGGTGGGAGAGGGCACCAGCATTATGGACACACTCAATGGTTTGGTGGTTACCAGGATAGGGGGGAGGA
>PVKE010019724.1:0-28194 GCA_004027555.1 Craseonycteris thonglongyai | reverse complement strand
GAGAGAGAGAGAGAGAGAACTGAACTGGGGGAACTCCCCAGTTCAGCATATGGGTCCACACAGGCCAGGGCCGGGATTCGATCCTTGGTCCCCGGCACTACAATGCGAGCGCTTAACCCACTGAGCCATTCCGGCTTCCCCTTTAGTCAGAATTCTCCGGCTTCCCCTTTAGTCAGAATTCTAACAGATTTTCCTCCAAAACTCTCAAGAGAGTACATTTTGGTTAGGTTTCTCTCATTCATAATGAGAGTTTGGGAAAGTAGAAGCTCTATAAAGCTGAGGCATACTACAGTGAAATTAGTGAACATGGCTGCAAATTAAAATCCTTACGTAAGCCAGTAGTCAGGACACACACCAGGGGAAAGGATATCATTTATTAAACACGTACTACATGATAGGTATTGTGCAAAGCTAATTTTATCCCAATTAAAACATCCAAAGTTAGAGATGTGAGCACCTTCTCCCAATATAAAGAAACACACAAATGAGAGATAAACAAATAAAATGAGGAAGCTTTTTGCTCCTCACTCACCAGGATGCTTTGTAACTTTTTACTCTGTTCTAAGCTATTTAAGTCTTACATTCTCTACTGGCCAGTAAACGATGAATTACAGAATCACCCTAGAGAGTCAAGCACCGTGCCTGACGTATCTTCAGTTTAAAGTTATCAGAGGGCAGATTAAATTCCCTTTTTACAGATGGGCTGAGAGGCCCTATAAAAGATTCTATAACTTGTTCAGTGTTCTCCAGTTAAACACAGAAGTAATGCATGTGCTACTACCTAGCCTCACTTGATTACAGTGCACCCTCATTTCTATTATAGGACTTACTCCTAACTATTTCCAGTGATCATGGAAATGAAAGAATCTACTGTAGCTGCAAATTTGGAAAACCAACTTTCAATAGAAACAGAACCTTTTTTTGGTTATAAACACCAAAAAAAAGTTACTATTTGGGTATTTATAACGAGCCAGGTACAATGTTGAACACTTCAACACTATTAGAGAATACCTACTACATCTGTTTTACAGATGAAGAAACTGAGGCTTAGAGATTAAGACAATGAACCACACAACAACTGATTCATACCAACAAGGAAACATACTTAATAACCCTGGAAAAATGATAATTTCATTTTCATTCTGTGAGACTTTAATGAGAGTCTTTGGTTTTAAGTACTTCCTTATGGAATGACAAACACGATTTACACCCATGGATGAGATATACAAAGGGGGGCTTCTTATGATAAATAAGTAGAAAGGGAGCTGTCAGGTATACATGCATGTATATTCAGATGTGTAATTCCAAAGCTCCTATGTAGGTGGTGACAGATCTTTTCGACAGAGTAAGGAGTTCTGCTGTGATTCTGAAGTCAACACAAACCAAACTGCATAGAAAAGCCTCCCACCTCAAACATACAAATCTGAGACTTCTGGCAAGGTACCTTTTTTCTTAGCAGAGCTCAAACATGATAAAAGAAAACCTTGATATTTGCTTTGAGCTAGAACTGCACTCTTCTCTCCACACTCCCCTTCCACCCCTGTTCATCAGGGCAGCAGATACACTAACACTCTAGTGATTCCTTAAAAGCTTCCAAGTATACAGGCCAGACCTACATAATCTTTATACAACTTGGGGGTCCTTACGGTTAGAGACTGTGAAAAGTGGAATCGTCTCTCTACTCGAGAATCATTGGGTAGTTTGAAAATGATCTTGACACTTTCAGGGTCATCAGGGGAAGGCTCAGGGGGTAGGCACTCCAACTTCCTTTCCTTTTCCTCCTGTAAATTCTGTAG
Organism: Craseonycteris thonglongyai; assembly: GCA_004027555.1. Classification (NCBI taxonomy): domain Eukaryota; kingdom Metazoa; phylum Chordata; class Mammalia; order Chiroptera; family Craseonycteridae; genus Craseonycteris; species Craseonycteris thonglongyai. Next base: position 26,398 of record PVKE010019724.1, on the reverse strand, counting down.
ACACACAAAATAAAGGTGAGGCTATGACTCCAATAAAGAAATAGGAAATAACAATTACCATATAGGTTTACTGTAAAGTCAGAAGAAAAATTAATAACTAGTATCATAAAAAAACTTCTTGGCAAGAGTCACATACAACCTAATTCAAAGTACTATTGCATCATATGTATTATTTTATTGACTATGTTCAGGCATTTAGCTCTTCAAAATAAAGGAAATAATTCAAAGACACTGGCTATAATCCAGTGGTAATACATAATGAAACAAGATCATGAATGAAATTCCAAATGAGATAACAGCAGTACTAAGAATGAATGCGTACTTAAAAATTACTGCTGTGGGAAAAATATTACTGCTGTGAATAATACTGTGAACCACTTATCTACGTATTTTCCGGATTATAAGACGACCCCCTAATTTTACAGTTAAAACATAGGTTTAGGCCTATATTCGCTGTATAAGACTACCCCCCACTTCCGAGGCTGTAGTCTTATATAGCGAATATAGGCCTAAACCTATGTTTTAACTGTAAAATTAGGGGGTCGTCTTATACGCCCGGTCGTCTTATACGCCGGAAAATACGGTATATTTCTCTTTCATGGAACAAAGCTGCTTCATCTTTTACTTGCAGTTGTACTTTTTATTTTAAGATTAATTTTATTAAAGATTTATTTTTATTACTTTTGACAGAGAGAGAGAGAGAGAGAGAGAGAGAGAGAGAGAGAGAGAGAGAGATACAGAGACAGAGAGAAGGGGGAGGGCCCAGAACAGTCTCCATAGTTGCAATCATCGGTTTTTCCATATAGTTTCATTCCACAGGTGGGCACAAAGCTGCACAGGGCAGAACCGGGCCAGGATATCACCTGGTGAGAACTGAACTGGGGGCACTCCCCAGTTCAGCACATGGGTCCACACGCGCCAGGACCAGGACTCAATCCTCGGTCCCCGGGGCTGCAAAGTGAGCCCTTAACCCACTGAGCCATCTTGGCTTCCCCAAGATTAATTTTATTGTTTGAGATAATGTGAGAGGGAAAGGGAGGGAAAGGGAGGAAAAGGGAGGGGGAGGGGAACAGGAAGGGGGGGCAGAGAGAGAGAGAAGGGGGAGGTCCCAGAGCAGTGTCCATAGTTGTACATCATTAGTTGTAACATGGTTTCATTCCACACAGGTGGATGTGGGGCTGTGCTGGGAGGACACCAAACCAGGGGCCTCCTGCACGGGAGGTAACCTTCGCCTTGGAGCCATCTCATTGGTTACCAAATGTGCTGCAGTTCAGCATATGGGGTTTGCACAGGCTAGGGCCAGGGCAGGAATCGAACCCCAGACCTCATGACTGGGAGACAAGTGCTCAACTGCTGAGATATCCTGGCATCCTCTGTTGTACTTTTTCTAATTAAAAATTTTTAATTTTATAATAAAATACTGTTTGTGAAAATGTAGTAAATATAAAAATGGCAAGGATAATTTAAATCACCCACAATCCTACTGTCTTTTAGCACTTCCCTTTCACGCTTAAGAGCCGGAGGAGGACACAAAGGTCCCTTACCCGCCGCCGCCGCTCCTCGGCTAGCTTTTGCTGTTTCACCTCCTCCTCCTTCCGCCGCTTCCGTTCCCGCTCCTCCCGTTTCTTCCTCTCTTTCTCCTGGTCGGCTCTGAGAGAGGCCAGGTAGGCCTCATCCTGCTGCTGCCGCAGTACCTGGGTCTGGTTGCGTTCTTCCCTGTGGGCAGTTCAAAAACAAAGAAAAAGGGTAATCTCACCAAGCTCTGGGTTTTCTTTTTTTCTTTGGCAATAATAAAGCATAAATTTAATTTTTTACACTTATAGTAACATAAATTTAGTGATGAGTTATGTTGGGGTCTATCTGCTTAAGTTAAATTTTATAAAATTTCTGTTCAGCTAGTCTTCAGATAGTTCTCCAAGTGACTGTTCTATAATTTAGCTGTAATTTGGTGTGGTATTGGGAGGAAGGCAGCATACTGGTTACCTGCTCCAACATCTTGACGGAACTCTAGGTTTTCTTATATTGAAATTTCAGGGTGTAAAAAGGTTGACAATCTTGGTAGATAACTATTTATTGCACACTACCATAAAGGATGCCAAGCAGAACATCGCAGAATCTGAACAAGGCAGCTTTTTTCCCAGTTTAATTTAGCAGAAAAAGAAATAGCAAGCTTCCCCTCACCTTTTAACTTCTCAAATTATTATTTTTCTTCCCAATTCTAACTAAAGTAGCACAGTACTAATGTTATAAATTGATCATCAGACACATTTTACAGGTAAATACCCTGTTAGGTTACTACATTTAAAAAAAAAAGATTTATTGGGGAAGTCAGGATGGCTCAGTGGGTTGAGCGCTCACTTTGGAGCCCTGAGGACCAGTTACTACCCTGTGCAGCCCCATGCCCACCTGTGGAATGAAACTGTGTGGAAAAACCAATGATGTGCAACATGGAGACTGTTCTGGGCCTTCCCCCTTCTCTCTGTCTCTCTCTTTCTCTGTCAAAACCAATAAAAATTATAAAAAACAACAAAAAAGATTTATTTTATTGTTTTTGACAGAGAGAGCCAGAGATAAACAGACAGAGAGAAGGGGGAGGGCCCAGAGCAGTCTTCACAGTTGTCAACATGGTTTTGTTCCACACCGGTGGGCAGGGGCCGCACTGGGTGAAAAGTGGGCTGGGGGCCTCCCGCATGGAAGGCATGCCCCCTTGAACCAAGAGCTGAACTGAGGGGTGAGAACTGAACTGGGGGCCTCCCGCATGGGAAACACATCCCAGTTCAGCCTATGGGTCCACACGGGCCGGGGACGGGATTTGATCCTCAGACCCCGGGGCTGCAAAGCGAGTGCTCAACCTGCTGAGCCACCCCAACTTCCCCAGGTCACTACATTTTTGTATATGTTGTTTTCATAAAACAAACAAAAAAAAATCACAAACATATACCTTAGAATACTTGAAAAATGTACAAACATCTTATTTAGAGTTGTAGTTCTACTACCCAAAGAGAAAAGTCTAACATTTTGGTATATTTCCTATTTTCTATCCAAAATTTGTGCATGTATATATAGGAGTATGTTTGTGTCTATGTAATTACTTTATGTCATGGTTCAGCTATTCTAAATGAGATAATATATGTGGGGGCTGTGTGGGAAAAAATCCAGCCACAAATGCCTCTACTTTTCACATTATGTGGCTGGATACTTTTTGAATAGCCCTTGTATTCTTAAGCATAGAGTCCTATCTTTGAGTCACCTCTCTAAGAACAGATGATCTGATGGAGTTACGTGTTTCAAAGAACATAACTATTTTATTTTATTTTTTAAAGATTTACTTTATTGTTTTTGACAGAGAGATAGAGAGAAGGGGGAGGGCCCAAAGCAGTCTCCATAGTTGCATGTTATTAGTTTTTCTACATAGTTTCATACCACACATATGGGTGTGGAGCCATACAGGGTGGGAACCAGGCTAGGGGCCTCCCGCATGAGAAGCATACCCACGCAAGCCAGGGGCAAAACCGGGGCCTCCTACATGGAAGCTTGCCCCAGCAGGAACTGAACTGGGGGCCTGCTCACATGGAAAGCACACCCTAGTTCAGCATACGGGTCTGCACGGGCTGGGGCAGGGACCAATACTCCTTGGGCCTCAGGTCAGCAAAGTGAGCACTCAACCTGCTGAGCCATCCCAGCATCCCCAGAACATACCTATTTTAGCAATAAATGAACAAAGCATTTAAAGTTGCCTAAGAGAGAGAAGTCATATTTGTGGAGCCCCAGGTTACCCCCCCAAATCTACAGCTGGTGTCTCTCTCAGTTCCAGAGAGGAACTCCCCTGTACCTTTCTAGGCGTTCTGATACCAGGTAAGTCTGGTTTGCATCCATGATAAATGTCAGCTGATTTATGAGGTCATCAGGTTGAATGAGGCCTTCTAGCCGTCCCACCACAGTCATCCTCCGATCCTTCAGCATAATCATGGCCAGGAATGGGTAGGTATTTTCTCGTAAAGCCTGTGAGACTGACAGAAGACCCAATAGATCAAGGGAAGGACTTTGGGATAAAACACATCAGCTCTCAAACTTTCCACAACAAGCAAGAGAACTGCTTCAATCCCAGCTGGAAAAGAAGAAAGGTGTCATTTCTGTCTAACTCTTTCACATCTTAGTTTCTTAATCTCTCTCTTTCTCTTTTTGGTGATATATCTGTGTCCCTACTCCCAGGTAATTTGATTAGAACAGGACAGGTTTTTCTGGTGGGGGTATGGTTGTTATGATGCTAGGGAAGGCTGAAGAGTTCAAGGACAATGCCTATTTGATGGGTAGGAAAGGCTCTATAAAGAATCTGGTTACTGCTTGGCATAATTTTTCCCTGTGGAAGGATTCAAGCCTAATGGGAACAAGGCTTCAAGTCTCAGCCTTATGCTAATGGCGATGATCTCTACGTCCACAATGTCTCTACGAGACATTGTCTACGAGGGTACATTTCAAGGCCATCACACACCAGTCGTACAAAAAGGCTTACGGTACGGTATGATCCTATTCATCATATCAGAAGTATTCTTTTTTCTAGGATTCTTTTGAGCCTTCTACCACTCAAGCCTTGCCATCTTCTGTCTTCTCTTCCTCTTATTCAATCCCTTCCTTAAACGTCTTTTTTTTTACCCCGCAAAAAAGAACTAGCTTTTCTGTTTCAAAGGCATTTAGAAAGTTGGTCTTCTAAATAACCAAGGTTTTTACCACAACAAAGTTTTGCCTATGATTTCTTTCCTTTCAGTCTGAAAGAAGAGATATTTATAAGCTTCTATAAAATATATTCTTAGTCTCCTCCTAGGTTAAATGTCCGCTGCATCTATGGTTCTCAGCATGTAGCACAGTGTCTGATATGCGAGTGTACTCAAAAGTTGCTGAACAAAAGCTGTAAAGTAACTATACTTTTCTTCACCAGATGCCTTTATCTTACACTGACTTCTAAAAATACTTACCTCCAGGTTAAAATTATTTTCAGCAAAGGTCTGAACTTTCTGAATTCCTATCAGCACTCAAGGTACTCAAGTAACTAACTCATTGTGCAAGAAGCTCTATTAAAATAATTGATGATGAGAATAAATTCTTTAGTAAGAAGCCCATGAAAATTAAAGGCAAGCTGCTGGCCAGAACTGGGTGTTTTTAAAAATAAAACAGATGGGGAAGTCCGGATGGCTCAGCAAGTTAATTGCTTGCTTTGCAGCCTCGGGGACCAAGGATCGAATCCCAGCCCTGGCTTGTGCAGACCCATATGCTAAAATGGGGTGTGCTTTCCTGTGCGGGAGGCCCCAAGTTCGGTTGTTGCACCCTGGTTCGGCCCCTGGGTCGTGGGGGTGTGCCTTCTGTGCTGGAGGCCCCCAGCCCAATTCTCACTCTGTGCGGCCCTCACCCACCGGTATAGAACGAAACCACCTTGAAAACTGATGACATACAACTATGGAGACTGCTCTGGGCCCTCCCCATTATCTCTGTTTCTGTCACAAACAATAAAATAAAATCCTGGGGAAGCCGGGATGGCTCAGTGGGTTAAGCGCTCACTTTGCAGCCCCGGGGACCGAGGATCGAATCCCAGCCCCGGCCCGTGTGGAACCATATGCTGAACTGGGAGCTCCCCCAGTTCAGTTCTCTCTGTCTCTGTATCTCTCTCTCTCTCTCTCTCTCTCTGTCAAAAAGAAAAATAAATAAAAAAAAATATATTTAAAAAATAAATAAATAAATAAATAAAATAAAATCTTAAAAAAATATAAAATAAAGCAGGTTCTGGTTAACTATAATTAAGGGGCTACACTGGGGGAGCTGAGTGAAAAAAGGAAGGAATTAACAAGTATAAATTAACAGTTACCAAATAGTCGCTGGGATGTAAAGTATAATATAGAAAAAAGCATAGAGAGTATAGTCATATTTATATTGATAACTATGTATGGTGCCAGGTGGGTTAGACTTATTGGTATTATTCCTTAAGTTACATAAATATCTAACCACTACGCTGTACACCTGAAACTAATATATTTTTTAAAAGATTTATTTTATTGTTTGAGAGAAGGGGAAAGAGAGAGAAAAGAGGGGAGGGCCCAGAGCAATCTCCACAGTTGTACATCATTAGTTGTGACATGGTTTCATTCCATACAGGTAGATGTGTGGTCACGCGAGATGGGAACTGAATCGGAGGCCTCCCCCATAGGAGACAAGAACCTTCGCTGCCATGCCATCCCACAGTGGTTACCAGTTGTGCTGCAGTTCAGCATATGGGTATGGAAGGGCCAGGGCTGGGAAATGAAATGCAGACCTCGCAGTTGCGAGCCAAGCGCTCAACCACTGGCTATCCTAGCACCCGGAAACTAATACAATATTGAATGTCAACTAATAAAAAAAAAAAAAAAAATGAACTAGAGTCTGACAGAACAGAACTTGCTCCAAAATTTGTTAACTGCATGATCTTGGACCAAGTTTAACTCTCTGAGCCTGTTTCCTACACCATAAAGTGGAGCTAATATCGCCCCCATTTTTTAGGACTGCTGAGAGGACTAAATGAGGTAATATAAAAATAGCAACTAACATTGTATCTAGCACTAAATAATCATGCAATAAATGGCAAGTTTTTCAGATTATTCCAAAGACATCCCAACAATCACAATGAGGCAATGAAAACAAAATTACCTCTGTATCCCTCAGGTCTGTTTGTGGAGCATGCCCAGAAGATCATCCTAGTGTTTATTAGTGAAATAACTTCAGGTACACAGAGTGTGTTGCTGTGGAGAGTGATGAAAAGGACATGAGAAGAACTTGCTTACTGCAACCTCTCAGCAGTAATGTCAGAAAAGATAAAGAAAATGATCAATCCACTAACCGACAGAATTCATCAGAGTCCTGGTGATCGTCTCCATGAAGATAAACCAAAAGAAAGCGAAGCTCCCGCTTGGCATCGTTAAGTGCCTGTGGAAAACAAGACAGTCACAGTTATTATATTGACCGTGCCTTGAGCTTTTAATTAGGCTGTGGGTCCTATTGGATAATGCTACATATTTAGGAACAAAAGGAGAAATAAGGAAAAAAAGGGTGAGAAAGAAATCAAGAGTCCTGGGCTCCTACCTTCACACCCCTGGCATTTTTCTCCCTACACAAAGGTCCATGCTAACCAGCTTTAATGAAAAGGCTTTAGTGTTGTGAAGATTTAAACTGTATCAGGCACATAAGAATAGACAAGCTGACAAATAGGGGTCTCCAAGTTACTGAAGTCAGTTGTTCTCATAATCTATAGGAAGATAAAAACAGGCAAGTCTGACCATGTGAAAAGGGAGGTGAAAATTTTGCCACTTTACAGCTATGACATCCTTGTAAATAAAAAATACTGTGATAATCCCAGGCCATATACCTAGCAGGGATGAGAAACTGTGGGACCCAAAGGCTTTCTTAAGACATGGGGTTTAAAAGATTTTCAAAAATAAGGCCAGTGTCCAAGATTCCTATATATGCGCTTGTATTTGCATAATCTTGAGCATATTTACAATTCAATTAAGATTTCCTGAATAACAATGACAGTCTCCTCTCAGGATCAGAGTAAAGAGAATGCATGAGAGGTGGCCATCACATTCAGAATCTCTAGCAGTGAGCACAGTGCCTGGCATTTGGTAGGTGCTTAATGATTTTTGAGTGTGGTAGTAGCAGTGAGGGAAACTGACTATGAGAAAAAGCAGATATGAGAGAATCAAAGCAGGAAGCAAGAGTAAGTATTGTGCTTTTTTCCCAGATAGATGTAGAAGTCCTAGGATCTACAGAATACAATCACCCTTTGGCCTATGCCCACAGTGTTATTTCTGTATTTTCCTCTGGCATCTAGAGATATGCCTAACACCCCACAGAGCTCTTAGTTTTCAACCTGAGGTAATAAGTGGGTTGGGATGAATGAGATAATGTCTTGAGTCTATGGTTTATAACCTCATTCAGCTCTATGGGGAATCAAAGAAGACTTTAGTTTTACCTTCAAGGGTCTATCGTCTGGTATAGGAGAGAAGACACAGATACAAACAATTAAAATATAAAGAAGAATGCAAAATAACTAAGTTTTAAAACAAAGCTATGAAAGCACAAAAGGAAATACTGCTATTTTAAATTGCAAGGCAGCCAGGGTAGGGCACAACAATCAGGAAAGGGCATAAGAAGGGAGTGACATGAGCTGGTTGAAAGATGGGCAAAATTTCAATTATCAAAAATGTGAGGGTGGCATTGCAGGTGGAGGGAATAGCAAAAGCAAAGGCACAGAGGTGCGAAAGTAGTTTGTTCAAGAAAACGGTTTAGCTGGAACCTAGGGTCTTGGGGAAACAAGTTACACAGTAAAGATCTCAAAAAGAAGTTGGATAACGCGATGCATACGTGATGTGATGTGGACTTGTACATCTGGAAACTACCTAATTGTTACCAGTGTCACCCGAATAAATATAACAATTAAAAAAAAAAAAGTTGGGATTAGATCAAGGAGGGCCCAGCTAAAAGGTTTGTTGTTCTGTAAACAGTGAAGAGTTACTTAAGCTTTCTGGAGTGATGGATTATCCTTCCCTTTCTAGACAGAATCATATAAATTGGCACCTATATGGTTTGTGGCACTGACCTGGCTGTACGTTCCCTGGTAGAAGACAGGGTGTGCCCTCCCATATTTCTCTTCAAAAGAGTGCATAAATGAAACAATGTCCCCAACGGGGTCAGTGACCCGGCTGCGAGGGTCAGGCCGTATAAAACGAAGAGCAAACCTGGGAAGGAAGGAATAAATATCACATGAATCGGCTTACTATAGTGCATATGGGTTCCGTCAGTTTGTGGAGTCCTATACCAGAGCCAGAGGCATGGCAACAAACAAGGTGAATGGCCTGGGAGTGACCATGAAACCCAAGAGTATAGTCTGGCTCAAAAGCTTCAAAGCAGCCAAGTAATATTCCATCACCTGTTCAAGAAGAATGCAAACTACTAGGATTAAAAATTCCAACACTGGCCTAAACAAATTCTGCTTTTTGCAGAAAAATTTAGCACTAGAAGAACTGGAAAAGGAAGAGACAATATCTAAAAAGATCCCAGGTCAAGCTGTGCCCCCAGACTCTCTAGAAAGCCATTGTCTAATACTGGGCACCACTAGCCACGTGGCTATCTAAATTTAATTAAATGAAATACAACAGAAACTTTAGTTCCCCAGTCACTCTACTAACATTAAGTGACCAAAAACCATTATGGGTAGTGGTTTCCTCACTGGACAGTGTAGCTATAGAACGTTTCTGTCATCACAGAAAGTTCTATTGGACAGCGCTGGTCTAGAAAAGGGCTTGTTTCTTTTAGTTGTCTTTTAGCTGTCCTACTTGCCTCTCCCACTCCTTTCTATTCTCCTGGAATTATGAATTTTTAGTGCATACTCCCAAGCTATTCAAATTATGGACAGAAACTTGAAACCCAAACGTGCAGTCATGATTTGTTTTTCTTCAAAGGGGCAGTTAAGTTCTACTTGATGACTTATGGTTGATGGCGTCCATGGAGGAAATTATAAAATTAGTCTAGAGTACACTGGCAGACTTGGAGACCTGGAAACTATTTTAAGGTTAAGGATGGTAACACATACCTGTTTCTAAAGAGCCCATCTTATTATGTTTGTATAGCACATTTATTTATGCTTGGGGTTTCCCAGAAAAGGCAATGGGACAGAGGCTTGATGGTCAACGTGCTACATAACATTAAACAAGTTGCTTGGATGATACAGTTGTATTAATATTAGTTAACACATGCCATGCATATTTTTTCCCCAAGGAAAACAAACAATATTCATATACTTGAGGAATTTTTAGCACAGAAAACGTGACTAAACTATGACACTTTCCTTACCAAGTCTTGAGCCAACTCTTTATGCCCTCACATTCCCTATGTGTACACAATTTCACCTGGAATTTCTCCTGAGTAATCAATCTGATTGACACAAACATTCCAGAGATATTAAAAATAAATGTAAGAAGCTGTGTATGTGGGGGAGTGGTTAGAAATCCTTTAGAAGATTGATGTTTTGATAACTTTTTCTGAAATTAAGTATTTGCATTATCTTATTACTCATGAAAAGCATTACAATTTGTTTCCATGACCTACATAATTTAGGACAAGCAGATTTTTTTTTTTTAAATAGAGATGTCAACTCAGTCTTCATTATAATTTTAAAGTTTTAGTTTTGTTTTTTTTTAAGATTTATTTTGTTTTTAAGAGAGAGAGACAGAGAGACATAGAGAGAAGGGGGGAGGGCCCAGAGCAGTCTCCATAGTTGTACATCATCAGTTTTCGACATGGTTTCATTCCACACAGGTGGGTGGGGGGCCATGCAGGGTGGGAACTGAACTGAGGGCCTCCTGCATGGGAAGCACACACCAGTTCAGCATATGGGTCTGCACGGGCTGGGGCTGGGATTCGATCCTTGGTCCCTGGGGCTGCAAAGCGAGAGCTTAACCCACTGAGCCATCCCGGCATCCCCAAGTTTTTGTTTTTTTTTTAATTTTTAAGAATTATTTTATTGCTTGAGAGGAGGGAGGGGGAGGGAGGGGGGGAGGGAGGGAGGGAGGGAGGGAGAGAGAGAGAGAGAGAGAGAGAAAGAGAGAGAGAGAAAGTTGGGGAGAGCCCAGATCAGTCTCTATAGTTTTACATCATTAGTTGTGACAGTTTCATTCCAAACAGGTGAATGTGGGGACGCATGGGGTGGGAACCAGACAGGGGACTTCCCGTACAAGAGGCAACAACCTTTGCTGTTGAGCCATCCCAGTGGTTACCAGTAGTGCTGCAGTTCAGCATATGGGATTTACACATGCTGGATCTGGGAATCGAACCCTAGGCCTCACGATTGTGAGGCAGGCGCTCAACTGCTGATCTATCCTGGCATCCCTGATTTTAAACGTTTTTAAGTGACCATTTTAAAATAAAACAGGGATGGAAAGAGTACTAATTGGTTAATTGGTGACTCATAAGAACTTTGCTAAAGCAAGAAAGCCATTAAGTAGGCAGTATCATAAAACACCAAGTGGCAAAAGTAAATTAAAAGGTATTGTCTGGGGAAGCCGGGATGGCTCAGTGGGTTAAGCGCTCACTTTGCAGCGCCAGGGACCAGGGATCGAATCCCGATCCCGGCCCCGGCCCCGGCCCCGGCCCCGGCCCCGGCCCCGGCCCGTGCGGAACCATATGCTGAACTGGGAGCTCCCCCAGTTCAGTTCTCTCTCTGTCTCTGTCTCTGTATCTCTCTCTCTGTCAAAAATAAAATAAAAAAAAAAAAAAAAAAAAGGTATTGTCTGACCCCTGCATTTCTGTAGCTGCTGGGTCCTCACCTCAGGCCTCTGCTGCCTGAATATGCCATCTCATATTCAGAGGGAGGTACAGGTTGCCTTATATGCAAGGCCAAGACTACATATGCAAGGCTCCATCTGTCAGCCTGGATGCTCATAAATATTTAGCTCCCCATAAAGCCTAAGTGTGGGTTCATCTACCACTCAGCGCTAGACCAGATACCCCAAGCCTAATGTGCTAGCAATTTGGGCCCCCTGTACATTTTCTAACCCTGGTCCCTCTGTAACTTCCAGTGATGAGCTCTCTAAATATGAAGAAAGCAAGAAGAAAGGTTCAGGTGTGAAGCAAGGGGTTATATGTATGTCAGAAACCTATGGGTTGCCTGGACAGAGGGAATTGTACAGAAGTGTCTAGGGGGGTGAAATTTGTGGGAGGAATCTAGAAATAGGGGAATAATCTCAGAGCAAGACAATTTGTTGGGATTATAAGTAGTCAGATGGAATTATAGATGGTTTAGGGCAAAAGTTATAAGAAGAGTGAAGCTCATAGATAATGATGGTTAGAAAAGGGTATGAAGATTAACAAGGGAATGTAGAAGTGACAAACATGGTGGGAGAAGGCAGATAATGCTAAATGTAGGCAAACTACTTTAAAACAATTCCATTTCACAATTATCTGTTACGTTTGAATAATTTATAATATTTCCATACTATATTAAAAGATAGTTTAAAAAGAGTTAGTAAATCTAATTACAAACTGACAAGTCAAAATTGATAAGAGCGTAAACCTTATTCTGGTCTACATTTCAGCTCCAAAGTCTACCCTGTTGCTATTAACATAATACAAAGGTACGTACCTAAATATATCAAGTATGGTGTAATAGGTAAACCGGAATGGAAGCATTATCAAGTAATAACCCCATCCAAGCAGCCCCTGAAATTCCAAAAACAAAGTTAGATGTCATTCACCCAAATCCCTAATACCTTACAAAATGGCTAGTGCAGATTTTCACTGTTTTATCCTTTCACATGATCTCTCCCTCTGCAGTATGGTTCTCTCTTCCTGGCGACCTCATCCTTCTTAAAGACCAACAACTAACTGCCTTTGATCGATCCCATTTCATCTAATATCATATTTCCCTTTTATCACATAATTTTTGATTTAATCTAATTCAACAATTTTTCTGCAGCTTATATTAGTTGTCAAATTCAATTTCAAGTTTTCCTCCCTATATCATAAATATTCGTTCTCTTCTTTCTTTAGATTTATACTAAAATGTGGTATGCAGAAATAGCAATAAAGATAACCACTATTATTGCTACGTTGGACATTTGTATAGAACTGACAATTACATTAACCAAAATTATACATCCCCATATAGCTGCTAACCTTAGTAATAATGCTAGTTATTATTTTAACAATGTTAATTATTGCTGCTGCTGTTCCTCACTAGCACATACGAGGGCTGTCTGGACCATATCCAGCCATGTTACCGTTCTCATTATATTGACAATGGCTAGATTTTTTCTGGACAGCCCTCGTATACAGGGCTCTATAGTTTACAGAGCATTTCTTCAACATGTTAACTTGAGACCCTCCATGTGCCCATAACCAGGGAGCTCTGAAGCCTCACAGCTGATATTAGGGTCCCAAACACTGAGTCAAGCCCAAAACAAACTGAGGAAACATTAGGCATATCCAGAACTACTCCTTCAGCCAAATAATCGCTCTAGGGATTTGCTCTTCTACTTCAAAACACCCCCAAATGATTACTTAAGAAACTCCATTTTTAAAACACTGTCAAATACAAAAGCATGAGATCTTACTCCCCGTACATTAGTTTAGCTCAAACTCTTACAAAAATTAAAAAAAAAAAGGGGGGGGGCCACTGTGAAGTACTCCACAAAAAGGCAAAATGATGGAGGAAATTCTACCTTTTGCATAGTTAAAGGGAGGGCTTTCTTGGAATTCCTAATCCTAGTATTAGAATTGAGTATACGGTAACTCCAAGAATAAGAGAAATTCCAAGAAGTTCTCTGGAGCTCTATCAGCATATACATCTGACCTCCCTAACCAGATTGTGAGCAATGTGAAGGGGAGAATGGCTCTTTCTTGATCCCTGGATCCTCAATAGCAAAACACCAGGTGGACTGGCATGCTCTCAAATGCCTGTTGAATTTAACTGAACCACCTCCTTGCAACTACCCCTTCAAAACTAATTTCAAAGATATTGCTAAGGTCCCTACAAGATTCCAAGTACTTCCCTAAAATTAGCTTAAAATTAAGTAAAATGAAGCAGCCATTCTAACTTAAAAGAGGAAGATCTATTAAACATGTAGCAAATGTTTTTAGGAATGTAAATAAAACTATTGTGTACTCAAAACAAGGTGTAGCAAACTTTTCAAATAACTGGTAAAGAACAAAAAAACAAAAAAAAGTTACTATAAAAGTTACTGTATCAATTTATTAAGTAATCAAGGAAAAAATGATCAACCCAATAAATCTCCCAAGCAGTGAGGTCTAGTCAACAGGTTTACACATTCTGAAAGTCTCTTTTGCTCCTGTAATACAGAGATCAACACAACCAAGTCAATGGACTTATAAAATAGAAAGGGGGAAATTCCAGCTATGAAGTAACTTGCCCTTGGTTGTGGTCTTGAGACAACATAGCTGTAGATCCTGTGGTCGGCTGTATTAACTTGCAGGGGTCGGGATGGAGGTGGGTTGAAAACACTAGGTACACCCTCTTGCTCATTCAATCTGTCCTGTACAGCAGCCTGAAAGAGTAGAAAGAGTTTCAGTGATGATCAAATCAACTCAGAAAAAGAGATGGAGATGATGCAATTGTTACTCGTTTTAAAACAGGTGTCACCTGAGAAGTGTATCGTCACAGACCTTTAACTTGCTATGGTAGGAAGCAATGTGTAGTGATGGCTCGAGTTTACACAGTTGAGGAGTCCAAGAACTTCTCTGGAAGCTCCATTCTGCAGCAAGCACACTGCTTTTATTCAGATGGCATGTGTTATTTAGAATGGCTGGGATACAAGCCTAAGGAAAGCCAGTCACAGAATACAATGCAGGCAGTGCTCATAGTTTTGCAACGGAGCAGTCCTGATGAGTGGTGTTCAATGGAGGGTTTGACTTTGGAGTTGAGGAACTCAGGTCTGAATCCCAACTCCTCTACTCAGAAAAGTCACTTGGTTTATGAGCCTGTTTCCTCATGTGCAAAGTAAAAGAATGGTATTTCTTGGGAAGCTGGAATGGCACAGTGGGTTAAGCGCTCACTTTGCAGCCCTGGGGACCCAAGGATCAAATCCCGGCCCTGGCCTATCTGGACCTACATGCTGAACTGGGGAGTGCCCCCAGTTCAGTTCTCACCAGGGTGAGACGCCAGCCCAGTTCCTGCCCTGTGCAGCCCTGCGCCCACCAACCAATGATGTGCAACTATGGAGACTGTTCTGGGCCCTCCCACTTCTCTCTCTCTCTGTCAAAACAATTAAAAAAAAAAGTCTTTAAAGAGTGATATTTCTCAGGGTTGACTTGAAAATTCAATGAGATAACCATACATAAATATCCTAATGTAATTCTTGGCAGTAAGATGATAATTCAGAAAAAAAACCTCATTCCCTTCCCTGGCCCTGAAAATGAAAATTTGTCCCAGTGTAGTAAAAAATTTTACCTTAACCAAAGAGGTCTTATCTTTGCCTTCAGCTTCTGGAAGATAATCTATGTCATCTCTGATAAGAGTATCTTTGTTATGGAACCTTAGAGTGGGGCTGGGCTGGCCACTACAGGAAACCCAAACCATGTGATTTATGGTGGGAACTTTGGGCTGTAGTGTCAGTCAGCCTGGAGACTGAGTTCAATCACACAGGCAACCAACAAAGTCAATAATGCCTGTGTAATGAAGCCCCAATGAGAACTCTGGACACTGAACTGACGTAAAGTTTCCTGGTTGGCAATACTTCATACATATGTCATACATCTATGCCAGGAGGGTAACATGTCCTGATACCATGAGAGGAGTATGAACTTTGTGTTTGGAACTCAAGACTGCCCTTTATATCTCTTCCTTTAAGCTGATTTTAATCTGTATCCTTTCCCTGTAATAAACCTTAACTGTGAATATAATAGCTTTCAGTGAACTCTTCTAGTGCATTATCAAACCTGAGGGTGGTTTTGGGAACTCTCTGAAATTGCAGGTACTGTCAGAGTGAGGGTGGTCTTTTGAAGGGCTTGTGTGGCCTGTAACCTTACTTTAAACTGCACTGTGGCTAACTCCAAGTAGTCCTATAGCTTTCATGCTTTAAAGTACTAAGGAACAATTCAACAGGGGAAGAACAGTCTTTCAAAAAACATTACTAGAATTATTGAATATCTGCATGCAAAAGAATGAAGCTAAACCCCTAAATCACACTATTAAAAAATTAACTCAGGGAAAGCTGGGATGGCTCAGAGGGTTAAGTGCTCGCTTTGAAGCACAGAGGACCCAGGATCAAGTCCTGGCCCCGGCCTATGCGGACCCATATGCTGAACTGAGGTGTGCTCCCCATGTGGGAGGCCCCCAGTTCGGTTCTCGCCCCCCAGTCTGGTCCCTGGTTGGAGGTGGAGTGCCTCCCACACAGGAGGCCCCCATCCCAGTTCCTGCCCTGCATGTCCCTGCCCACCTGTGTGGAATGCAGCCATGTTGAAAACTGATGACGTGCAACTATGGAGACTGCTCTGGGCCCTCCCCCTTCTCTCTGTTGAAATCAATAAAATAAATCTTAAAAAAAAACAACACAAAAAAAACCTCAAAATTACTCTTATCAAAGGCCTAAATTGTAAGGGCTGAAATTATATAACTCTTAAAAGATCTTGAAAATCTTATAACTCTTGAAAATCTCCATGACCCTGGATTAGGAAATAATTTCTTAGATAGTACATTAAAAGCATAACTGATAACACTTGTCATCAATTTTAAAATTAAACTTTCAGGCTAAGATTCATAATTTTGGAAAACTTGTATTTGCCACTGTAAGCTTGACAGTTTCCTAAAACCTTTTAAAGGCTTCTCTGATGAGTTTGGTGGTGATATAGTAAAATGCATCACATTTGGAAGATCTGTATAAATTCCATCAACCAGTATTTTCCAAAAAACCAATGCGTGAAGTTATAAAATCATGCAATGGTAAAATATCCAAGTGCAAGACAGATGAACAGACTTCAACATAAAAAAGAATAAAAAGTTCCTTAATATGATTTTTTCAAATCCCATATTATAACTAACCATTAAGAAACTATCACAGTGTCAAAGAATATCCAGTTATTTGAAAAAGCTATTGAAATACTACTCCTATTTCTGACTACATATGTGGGTAAAGCCAGATTTTCTCCATATTTCAATTTAAACTATATATCACATCAGATTAAAGGCAGAAGCAAATATGAATAAAAATCTAGCTGTTTTCTATTAAGCTAGGCATTAAAGACATTTACAAAAATTTGTTAACATAATGAGTTTATTTTTGTAAATTAATAAACTTTAAGAAAAATTTCAGTTTTAATTTGTAACATGGTAATACATATCAATAGATATACCCCATATAAACAGAAGCTCATTGGAGGTCCTCAATAATTCTTAATTGCAAAGAGTGACACCCAAAAGTTTGAAAATCTTTTTCTGGCAAAAATTGTATTTTTACACAGGCACAAAAATATTTCAAAAAAAGATCAAAAGAAATTGTTCATATTACTATGTTGTGGGTGTAGGTCTGAGAAATAGTGGTAGGGAAGTGACCCCAGTGGGATTTTTCTCATGTTTCACCTTAGGCTTTGTTTAAACTTTTGAATATTAAAATTATTTCATATATTTCATGAGTTACTAAAATAGATTAAAGTAAAAAAACTATAAATATAGCATAAGCCCATTTGTGTGACAAGAAATTATATATAAACCTATAAGGACAATAAATGAACAGAAAGTCTGAAGGATATACACTAAAAGTTAAAACATTAGTTATCCATGAAGTGGTGGAATTAAGAGTGAGCATTTTTTTTTTTTTACTTTTTATTTAATCCTCTGTGTAGAAAAGCACACATTAAGTGCATTTAATATTTCTGTAAATAATTTCATGTTAAAGAATGGTTAATATTATACCAATGATAGTAAACCAAAAAATAAATAAAACAGGGGACAATATTAACAAATTAAACTAGAATTTAAAGCAAAAGCATCATTTGGTATTAACAAAAGATATTGTAAGATAGTTCTACCAGCCATGTGTCTTTGTGTCAAATAAAAGTTAAACTATATAATAGACAATGTCTCCCCCCATAATAGGTACAAAATTTATTAATGTATTCTATCTGTACCATGCACTGCCTTTCCACAGCATGTACAAAAAATAAACATGCTCTTTGATATATTATTTTATTAACAATGGAAAAGTATATACATATTATTAGCACACTAAAGAGAGTTACAGACAAAAGAAA
This sequence comes from Craseonycteris thonglongyai, assembly GCA_004027555.1. Taxonomy (NCBI): domain Eukaryota; kingdom Metazoa; phylum Chordata; class Mammalia; order Chiroptera; family Craseonycteridae; genus Craseonycteris; species Craseonycteris thonglongyai. The sequence goes on along the minus strand of PVKE010019724.1, from coordinate 8,617 downwards.
GTCTGCAAGAACATATACTAAAACATAAAATGTGATTACTTTAAGTATGATTGTGAAGAAGTTTCACTTTCAACTTTATAAACTGTGTTTTAAATTTTTGCAGACATGCACTGTTTTTGTAATTAGAAAAAAAGACATTACCAGTGGGAAATAAATTTATAAAAAACACATTCTAGTTCATCATGTCGAGTAGTCTCATTAATAGAAAAAAAATAAAAATACCACATTTTATTTGTGCATTTTATAAGCTTGAGATTGAGTACAGACACCAAACCTTTATCCCACAAAAAGATACATTCCTTGATAAGTACCTAGTTGTCAAAGTAGTTATACTTCTAGGAAAGGTGAAAAAGAAGAGGAGGCCAGGAACAACATTTAAGTAACTTAGAATGGGCTTCGATTTTATCCAATCTGTTTAAAAGAAATTTTAAATAAATTAAGTATTCCAAAATGTCTGGCCTTTGGGAGCTGGATGGTAGATACATGGTTATCCTCTATAATTCTATATTTTTCCCTAAGTTTGAATTATTTAATAAAAAAAAATGTATATATTTAATAATACTAATGGAATGTCATTAATTCATGAGGACCTCAAGAGATACCTATATAAAATATGAAAGATTAATAAAAAGAGAATAAACAAAAAACAAAAAATAGCAATATATAAACAATTCTAAATATGTCCATAAAAAACTCAAGGTAGGGGAAGCCAGGATGGCTCCGTGGGTTATATGCTCACTTTGCAGTCCCAGGGACCGAGGATCGAATCCAGGCTCCAGCCCATGTGGACCCACATACTGAACTGGGAAGTGCCCCCAGTTCGGTTCTCACCGGGGTGAGACCCCAGCCCCCGCCCACCTGTGCGGAATGAAACCATGTCAAAAACTGATGATGTACAACTATGGAGACTGTTCTGGGCCCTCCCCTCTGTCTGTCTCTGTCAAAAACAATAAAATAAATCTAAAAAAAAAAAAACAACCTTGGGGAAGCTGGGATGGCTCAGTGGGTTAAGCGCTCTCTTTGCAGCCCTGGGGACTGAGGATCGAATCCTGGTCCCGGCCCGAGGTGCCCCATATGCTCAACTGGGGAGTGCTCCTAGTTCAGTTCTCACCAGGGTGAGACCCTGGCCCATTTCCTGCCCTGTGCAGCCCCGCACCCACCTGTGGAACGAAACTATGTGAAAAAACCAATGATGTACGGCTATGAAGACTGTTCTGGGCCCTCCCCCGTCTCGCTGTATCTCTCTCTCTCTCTCTCTCTCTCTCTCTCTCTGTCAAAAACAAACAAACAAACAAACAAATACCTCTTAAGGCAAAGATGAAAAAAAAAGATTAAAATGCATTTTCAGAGGAGTATTCACAGCCTCACATGTAAGAGTATAATTAACCAAACTGTAAAAACATAAAAATGATAAAAAAATAACAAACCTACAAAACTGTGAACATATATCTTAACAAAAAACAGAGAAAGGACCAATAAATAAAAGGACTTTTCATAAACAAAACAAAAAAATAAACCAATCTCCAGTAAATCTCTCTTTTTTTTTGGAATTTATTCTAAATCTCATTTTTTAAAAAGATTTATTGTTTGAGAGAGACAGGGGGCAGGGATGCGCAGAACAGTCTCCACAGTTGTACATCATTAGTTTTGAGTTTCATTCCACACAGGTGGGTGTGGGGCTGTGCAGGGTGGGAACTGAACAAAAGGGAGGCAAGGACCTTCACTGCCATCCCAGCAGTTTCCAGTTGCAACGCAGTTCAGCATATGGGTTTGCACAGGCCAGGGCCAACATTGGATCATGGCACCTTGAGGTTGCAAGACAAGCGCCCAACCTGTTGAGCTATCCCAGCATCCCCAGCAAGTCCCATTTTAGAAGATTTATTTTTATTGGTTTTGACAGAGAGAAATAGAGAGAAGGGGAAGACCCAGAGCAGTCTCCGTAGTTGTCCCTTAGTTTCCTACATGGTTTCATTCCACAGGTGGGTGCGGGACCTCACAGGACAGGAACTGGCTGGGGGCGCAGGGTTGCACAGGGCAGAAACCACCAGGGGGCCTCCTGCATGGGAGACATACCTGGGGCAGAAGCTGAACTGGGGGCCTCCCACATAGGAGGCTCGCCCTGATGAGAACAGAACTGGGGGCACATCACAGTTCAGCATATGGGTCCACATGGGCCAGGGCCAAAATTTGATCATTGGACCCTGGGGCTGCAAGATGAGCACTCAACCTACTGAGCCATCCTGGCATCCCCAAAGTTTTGTTTTTAAAAAAGGAAAACAAGGGGAAGCCGGGATGGCTCAGTGGGTTAAGCACTCACTTTGCAGTGCCGGGGACCAAGAATCGAATCCCGGCCCCAGCCCATGCGGACCCATGTGCTAAACTGGGGGGTTCCCCCAGTTCAGTTCTCTGTCTCTGTATCTTTCTCTCTCTCTGTCAAAAACAATTTAAAAAAAAAGGAAAACAAACATTTTTTAAAAATGAGAAGGGATAACAGAACAGATAAAGAGAGTAACAGATACGCTACGCTGTATACCCTATGCTAGAAAACTTGAAAAATCTCTAAAAAGAAAGCATTTTCTATGATAGGTTATCAAGAAAAATGTAGGAAACAAGTAATTCTGAATGATGGGGGCAAAACATAAAAAAGTTTAATAGAGAATATGCAGAAACAAGTTTTCAAGAGCTGTCTTTCAAATCTATGCTATTTACACTTCTCAACTCATTTAATCAAGTCAGTCATTTTATAAAGCCAGCATTATGGTTGAAATGAAAATCTAACAAGGGGAGAGAGTGAAAGTATCCCACAGAGCAACATCATTTGTCCCAAAATTTTCACATTAGTCATTCCTTTTCATCATTCAGGTGTCAGCTCAAATACAGCCTCCTCAGAAAGGCCTTACATTCTTATTTAAAATAACTTCCCAGGGAAAGCGGGGATGGCTCAGTGGGTTAAGTGCTCACTTTGCAGCCCTGGGGACTGAAGATCGAATCCCAGCCCCATGTGGACCCATATGCTGAACTGGGGAGTGCCCCCAGTTCAGTTTTCACCGGGGTGAAGACCCCGGCCCAGTTCCTGCCCTGTGCAGCCCCACTCCCACCTATGGAATGAAACTATGTGGAAAAACAAATGATGTGCAACTATGGAGACGGTTCTGGGACCACCCCCTTCTCTCTGTCTCTGCATCTCTCTCTCTCTGTCAAAAACAATAAAAACAAATCTTTAAACAAAATAATAAATAATATATATATAAATAAATAACAACTTCCCAGATCCTGTTACATTTCCTATACTTATCTTATTCACAGCATTTATTATAAACTAAAATAATCTAGAATTCAGATCAGAGGATTGATTTAATCTCTTTTCCTGGTATAATGCCGGAGCCTAAAATTTAAAGATTTATTTTTGTTTTTGACAGAGAGAAAGAGACAGAGACAGAGATAGAGAGAAGAGGGAGGGCCCAGAACAGTCTCCACAGTTGCACATCATTGGTTTTTCCACATAGTTTCATTCCACAGGTGGGCTAGGCTGCAAAGGGCAGAAACTGGGCCCGGGTCTTCACCCCGGTGAGAACTGAACTGGGGGCACTCCCCAGTTCAGCATGTGCGTCCACATGGGCCGGGGCCTGGATTCGATACTCGGTCCCCGGGACTGCAAAGTGAGCGCTTAACCCACTGAGCCAACCCGGCTTCCCCAGAGCCTAAAATTTAATTGCTCAAAATTATGTGTTGAATAACTAAATACCACTTAGGAATGTATTTTCAGAAATCCAGCCCTCCATTCAAGTAACATACCATAATTAAAACAGTAATTTCAACAAAGATCAAAGAATATATGATAAAATTCAACATCCACTCTTGATATAAACTATTAATATGTTAAGAATAAATGAACAGGGGAAGCTGGGATGGTTCAGCGGGTTAAGTGCTCACTTTGAAGCCCCAGGGACCGAGGATCGAATTCTGGCCCCGGCCCATGCGAACCCATATGCTGAACTGGGGTGTGTCCCCAGTTCAGTTCTTGCTGGGGCCTATGAGGGAGCCCCTGGCCCAGTTCCTGCCCTGCACAGCCCCATGCCTACCTGTGGAGTGAAACTATATGGAAAACTAATGCTATAAACTATGGAGACTGCTCTGGGCCCTCCCCCCTTCTCTCTGTCTCTCTCTGTCTCTTTGTCTGTCAAAATCAATAAAATAAATCTTTAAAAAAAATTTTTTAAGGCTAAATGAATAGTGAACAGATATTTGAGAGCCTATGAGGTATTAGAATCAGTTTTATTAATAGATGTGGGGAATACAACAGTTAAAACAAAACAGAACAAAACAAAACAAAAAACAAAATTCTGGCTCTCATGAAGCTTACATCTTAGTGGATCTATCTCAAAACAACAACCAACATCACACTTGCTAATAAAAGGCATTATAGTGTGGACAAGATGCTTGTTATTATCATTATTAACTGGCATTGTTCTGAAGTTCTAGTCTACTCAATGATTGAGTAAAAGAAACAAATGATACATATACGAGAAAAAAGAACTGAGTTGCAGATCACACAACTACCCAGAAAATCCAAGAGAGTAAACTATAAAACATGTAATAAGAAGGTTCACATTAAGGTATCTGATTATAAACCAAAAAATTAAAAAAAAGTTTTCCCAAAAAGTCATTAAGAAAAAATAGGGGAAGCCGGGATGGCTCAGTGGGTTAAGCGCTCACTTTGCAGCGCCGGGGACCGAGGATCGAATCCCGGCCCCGGCCCGTGCGGAACCATGTGCTGAGCTGGGAGCTCCCCCAGTTCAGCTCTCTCTCTCTCTCTCTCTCTCTCTCTCAAAAATAAATAAAGAAATAAAAATATATTTAAGAAAAAATAAAAAGGGAGGAGTGCTATACTGGGAGATTTGGTCATCACCAGCTTTTCTATGATTTTATAAATTTTGATCATAAATCTTCATCTTTCCATATACTTATTTTTAAAGATATGAAGAGCTGTAAGTCTAAAAAAAAAAAAAAAAAAATCTACTGAGAGGACAGGATTCCTGCTGTGGAAAACATACGTGTCTTTGAATCATTATCAGACCAGAGAAAAAGAAATAAGCTCAGAATAAATTCTATTATACCTCTATGTTCCAGTTATGCTGTTCCAAGGTATGGCGACACTGATCCATAGATTCTATGCCAGTCAGATCCTAAGAAGAAGAAAAATAAAGTTACTCAGGGAAAAACCAACAATACATATGTAGTATGTTTACCCCTAATAGAATATTTATGAACACATCTGGGAAAATATGTTAGAAAGTGAGAAAGGTAGATGTTAAAGTATGGTAAAACATCACTCTTCAGGATTTATCCAGTCAGTTATAGCACTATTATTCCTAGAAAACAAAAAAAAATGAAATTTTCTGTTTTAAAACTTTAAGGTTTTCAATTACAAAGACTACTGGATGCAGGAAGGCCTGGCTTAGTTTCTGCCCTGTGCGGCCAATGCCCACCTGCGTGGAATGAAACCATGTTGAAAATTGATGACGTACAACTATGGAGACGGCTCTGGGCCCTCTCCCTTCTCTCTCTCTGTCAAAAACAATAAATCTTCAAAAAAATTAAAGAAAAAAAAAAAAAGGCTACTGGGATGCCAGGATACTCAGCAGGTTGAGCACTAGCCTTGCAACCATGAGGTCCAGAGATCGAATTCTGACCCTGGCCTGTGCAAACCCATATGCTGACCTGTGGCACAACTGGCAACCACCAGGATGGCCGTAAAGGTTCTCGCCTCTCCTGTGGGAGGCCCGCTGCTTCAGTTCCACCCTGCGTAGCCCCACAGTCCCCTGTGTAGAAGGTGGAATGAAACTGTGTCACAACTGATAATATACAACTATGGAAACTGCTCTGGGCCCTCCCCCTTCTCTCTCTTGCCTTCTCTCAAACAATAAAAAAATTAACCTTTAAAATAAAAAGACAACTACTGATTGAGATGATGTATTGTAGTATTGTACACCTGGAACTTACGCAATTTTACTAACCAGTGTCACCCCAGTAATTAAGTAAATAATAATAAATAAACAAACAAACAAATATCAAATCCTGGCCCATGCCCCTTCCAAACCCATATGCTGAACTGCAGGGGAACTGGTAACTGCCAGGATGGAATGGGATAAAATGGCCCAGCAGTAAACGTTCTCACCTCCCATGCAGGAGCCTTCCTGTTTGGTTCCTGCCCTGTGCAGCCCTGTGTGGGATGAAACTATGCTACAACTAATAATGTACAACTATGGAGACTGCTCTGGGACCTTCCCCTTCCCTCTCTCACCTTCTCTCAAAACAATAAAATAAATCTTAAAAAAAAGAAAAAAAAAGAAAAAGCATGTTTCCTGCAAAATACAATGCCTTTCAATAACTTACATCTTTTTACCTACTGACTTATAACCTAGCTCAGGGGTGGCCAACAAGTTGACAGGTCGATTGCGAGGCCAATTTTGGTCGATCATCGATCGTTCGCAATGTATGGGGTGGAATTCTGTGTACCATGGACTTTGAAGCAATTGTAGCTCTTATAACTTGAGCGGTGCCGCTGCGGCGCCAGGCAGATTTGAAGCGCCAACTTGAGCGGAGCCAATACAGCGCTCGCTGATTTGAAGTGTCAAATCATAACATACAATCCTAAGAAACTGACAAAATGGGGTATCAGAGTTTATATTCTAGCTGACTCGAAGACTGGCTACATTTGCTGCATTTTGCCATATTATGGATCACTCACAACAGAGCTCTTGGTCAGACCCGATTTACCTGTTTCATCAAGAATTCCAATACGCTTATACAAAATGTTGTTGGAGAAAATTCCAGGTGCTCAGGGGCACCATATGTACATGGATCGCTACTATACTAGTTATGTCTTAGCTCAAGAACTAGCCAAATTGAAATGCAATATCTCCGGAACGATCTTAACGAACAGGAAAGAATTGTCCAAGGAAATAAAAAGGCCAAATTTTTCGAAAAAATCCAGTTGCGCATCGATGGGGTAACACCTTACTTTTAGGGTGGAAAGATAAGAGGATCGTCACTTGTTTGACTACGAGGGGTGACACAGGAATGTCGACGGTCAAAAGGATTACACGAGGTGGTGTGGAAATAATGGTCAAGAAACCCAATATTGTTTTGAATTATATAAAATATATGGGTGGTGTTGACCAATATGCATCAAGGTATTGTTTTCTGCGAAAATCGCTTAGTGGCGTAAGCTTTTTTTGGGGGGCATGGAAATTTGCCTGATCAATTCCTACATTCTGTATAAACTAGAAAAGACCAAAAAAGGGGAAAAGCCAATCAGCCATTTGTGATTTCTAAAAACACTTGTCGAGCAATTGAGAGGATCATATCGCCAGCATCGTGAGCAAGCGTCTACGTCAAATTCCGATGAAATCCGACTAAAGGGGAAGCTTCACATAGTACTACAAGGGCCAAAAAGGGACTGCAAGGTTTGCCGTGACCGTAACACGCCTGGAGGTAGGCAGGAAGTACCGTATTACTGTGATACGTGTCCTGATAAACCTAGGATGCATCTTGGGCATTGTTTTACGAAATATCACACAAAAACTAATTACAGAGTGTAATATTTATCAAATTTTGTTGTTTTCGATACAAAAATAAATAAATTGGTGAAATTTTATTATTTGTATACGTTTGTTTGTTTATAAATGATTTTAAAGTACTTGTAAAATGTTTCCGCAATTTGGCCGAAATCGTCTCGAGTGGCTGGTTCGCACAGCGAAAAAGGCCTCGAGCGCAAAGGGGTAGAAGACAAAACTTTCTAGCAATAGTTTAATGCATTCTGGGAATTTGCCAAGGTCATAAATTCCTAGAATTCTGACAGCCTGACACTGTGATCTCCGCCCACCCAGACAATACATTTTGACTTACGTGTTACACTTGTCACAGGACGCAACGCATGAATGCAACAGTTACGACTCTACTCATCGAAGAACACAGTCAGTTAGGTTGAATATTTGGTAGTGTTATATGGTAGCTTCTTTTCTTTTGTATTAACAGTATTATTATTAATCAATATTATTTATCCTCGGTGACCACGTTGAGTTTCAATTTTTCTTCTGTTTAAGATGTAATGGCGAAGCCGGGATGGCTCAGTGGGTTAAGCGCTCACTTTGCAGCCCTGGGGACCGAGGGTCGAATCCCAGCCCCGGTCCGTGTGGACCCATGTGCTGAACTGAGGAGTGCCCTCAGTTCAGTTCTCACCGGGGCAAGACCCCGGCCCAGTTCCTGCCCTGTGCCGCCCCGCCCACCTGTGGAATGAAACCATGTAGAAAAACCAATGATGTGCAACTATGGAGACTGTTCTGGGCCCTCCCCGTTCTCTCTGTCTCTGTCTCTCTCTCTATATATATATATCAAAAACAATAAAAATAAATCTTTAAAATGTAAGTACCTTTTCTTTGTTTTAAATTAAATTGCTTTTCTTACCTATCTATTTACTTGATAAGTGAGCATTCTCAGCAACAGATCTCTAAACTGCGGTCATTACACTGAGAGAAAAATAAGGGACAGTATTACAAATATATTAGGAATAACAATAATTCTATTTAAATTAAGAAGTCAGTATTGTAAACCG
>PVKE010019723.1:0-28203 GCA_004027555.1 Craseonycteris thonglongyai | reverse complement strand
GGCACTGTGTGCTGTCCCTTGAGTTCGGATGTTAAATTGTCCACAGTCTTGTGGGGATTCCACGCTCCCTAGGTCTCGGCTTCCAGCCCGCCCTCGATCCAGCTCCACTTTGACCGTAGTCCCCCAATCCCCCTTTGTTTTTGCCAGCCCCGGGCCGCGCTCCGAGTCTCTGTCCCCGAACCGCTGCTTCCCTTTTCCTCTCCTGCTCTCCCCTTTTTTCTCTAACCTTTGTGTGTTGTTCTGCGTTGTGTGGTTCTCTTAGTTGAGGTTTCTTCTCAGGGTTTCCCCTCTGTTCACAAGGCCCTTCCCAGGCAGTTATCGGCGTTCTCCTCTCATGCCGCCATCTTTGATCTAGAAATCCATTTTGATTGCTCTTGCTATTTTCTCAAGCCTATGTTGTATCTGATTAATTGTTTTTCCAGAGGATGAATGAGAAGCAGAATCCTACAAATCAGAAGAGGGTGTTTATGTACAGACCAGGCACATGGAGCAATGTGGCCTTGTGCAGAGTGGTAGAAGGAGGCTATTCAGTTATTCCCACTGCTCTCCTGAAATTCAGTCATGGGAATCACTGGGCAGAACTGGTCACTGATAATGTTCTCTGGGTTTGGGAAGGATAAACTTTCCACAGTTTTATTTGCCTTTAGAATCTCTTCTAGGAATTGAGTCTACTCAGGTACTCTTACCTGATTGGAGAATTTGTTCATTGGAGAAAGCCCAGTGGGGGGATAGGACATACACACACTTCTTCTGGTTTAATTGGGGCTGAACACATCAGCTATGGACTCAAATGGCTTTCTGATGTAGGTACACATTTGGTTTCCCCTGTAAGGTACTAGACAGTACAGCCCAATAGGCTTCCGTGTGAGTGGCCTCTGCTGTTGCGCCTCTGGACTCAAGGAGCACCCAGCACCACAACCCATTCTGTACAGCCACACACCAGCCCTCCCACCATCACAAAAGCTTCTTTGGTGGCTCCCCTCATCATCTCCTTGGGTGACCCAATGGAGGGACCCAGGATGATTTCTGTAGGGCTTGGGAGGTCACTTAGGGAATGTTTGATCTTTAAAGCAGATCCTGCATGGTGTTTAGAGTAGGCCATGATGGGACTGTGAGCAGTAATTTTGGGGACTCTCATTTGGAAGAGTCAAATAAGGGATAGGTTGTGAACTAGACCAAGTCACTTACTAACACAGCCTTTCTAGGGCAAGTGCAAGGCCAGGAGAAGAAACTGGGTTCCATTAAATGACAAAAAAACTGGGGTTCAAAACCTAGATTTTCTACATCACAGAGATAATCCAGGAGAGAAATGAAACAGCTTCAATGTTTTGAAATTGAACAAATTTATTGAGCACCTACAATATGCCAGCATCTCACACAACAATAATAATCTGAGTGTCACATCGCCTAGTGGGTATCAGGAATGGAAGCTAGGGCTCTGTTAGTGACTGTGACTCTTACGCCAGAGGGACTGCTGATTCTGACCATAGCACTGGAAGGTAGAGTAGGGTGGGGCCTGAATGTGGTCTACGGTGGGCTTTAGTTCCTTCTCTGTTATAGGGGCATCTTGCTTTTTCTGCTTCTGAAAGGTGTTGCTGACATCCTTTGGGGTCAGTTTGATTGAATGGATTGTGCTGAGGGTGTGTCACTCACTGGAAAAGGGTGGGACCAGAGACCATCTGAGTTGGGCTCTAAGGCAATTCTAGGGGTGCATGTGAGTACACTAAACTAACTGTCCTGATGAAGGATGACAGGAGGAGCTGGTACTTGGCCGTTGGTCCACTGATTTATGCCTCACTGACTTCTGTTAACCCCGAATTGACCCCCCCCTTCCTTGGAGGCTGCATCAACACCTCTTTGTTAGTTTTCTCCTTCCTGACTTTAAAGATTTATTTTATTGTTTTTGACAGAGACAGAGACAGGCAGAGAGAAGGGGGAGGGCCCAGAGCAGTCTCTGTAATTGTACATTATCAGTTTTTGACATGATTTCATTCCACACAAGTGGGAGGGGACCACATAGGGCGGGAACTGGGCTGGGGGCCTTCTGCATGGGAATCACTCCCTGTTCAGCATATGGGTCTGCATGGGCCGGGCCGGGATTCAATCCTTAGTCCCCACAGCTGCGAAGCGAGCGCTTAACCCACTGAGCCATCCCAGCTTCCCCTCCTCTAACTTTAGCATGTTGTTTTTAGTTTTCTTTTTCTTTCTTTCTTTCTTTTCTTAATTTTATCAAGTATCACAATGTTTACTGACAGATACTTGCACCTATTAATCAGGGTATGAACATGGCTTGGTAAATTTAGTAGACTTAATTTCAATACTATAATTAGAGAGACTGATTCAAATTCTCACCATTTGTTTCACACCCATGAAAATCACTTTAAGGGCATTAATGAACCTTCAAAATGGATCAGTTTTGTGCCAGTAAACCAGGTTTCTTTTAAAAAGATGTGTGTACTTGCTCAGGCTGAAGAATATTAAAATGTAGCACATAAAGCCCATTAGTAGAGGTAGAAATACAGGCAATATACTAGGACAGCAACAACCATCAATTACAATTAAGAATTATTCTGTCACAACCAAATGGATAATCAAATGTTCCAACAACTCAAGTATTACTGACTAAAGTGCATTTTCACAGTACTCAGTGCTGTTATCATGTGGTAACTGGCAGCAAAGAAGGTCCTTGCCATAGACATCTCTAAGTCATTTTTGTCTTCCTTCCTAACATTAGCATGTTGTTTTTCATCATCAGTTACTGGCTGTCACATTTCCCAGCAGGAGGTGGACAAGCTAGTGGCTTTCTATGAATCATCTCTGCAGAAAGAAGCCCCTCCCTGGTCGGCGCCTTGTCGTTCTGCCCACATCGGCATGAACCGAGGAGTTCACTCTCTTGGTTTCATGCACCACAGTGGCAGCGGGCTGCAGACCTAGATTCTTTATTGCTGACTGTGGCTGGGGTTTTAAATTAACCTCAGTCTAGCACAAGGATTGGCAAACTACAACCTTCCACTGGCCCTCCATTTATCCTTGTAAATAAAGTTTTATTGGAACTAACCTAGTCATTTACATATTATCCATGGTTGCTTTCATGCTATAATGGCAGAGTTGAGTAGTTTTGAGAGAATATTTGGCTAGCAAAGCCTAAGATATTTATCTACCCCTTTCCAGAAAAAGTTTTTCACTCCTGGTCTAGAATTATAAGAGACCGCATTTTTATTTACTTAAGCTGGGGCAGCATATTATAATTCAAAGTTTTGGAATAGCCAGGATGCATGGGGCAGGGTGTAAGGCTTTTGTTATAGGCATGGCAAAGACTGAGGCTTCAGCTCAAGTCTGATTGGCAACAGCTGCCAGGAAAGCTGTGTTGAAAAGGGTTCTGAGGCTGGGTCTGGGTTGGTGTGGGCACTTCCAAAGAGGTGAAAGTTTATGCAAAGAGCACCAGTGTGGGCGATGAGTAAGGCAAAACCATGCTCTTCTTCCCCAAAGGTTACCAGCAACCACAGATAGTTAGGCACAGTTTCCCTGCCTGCACTCGGCATCGCTGAGGTTGGGACTGCAAACGCATCTTCACTGGAGTGGGAGAGAGGTGAAGTTTAGAGACCACTCAGTGTGACAGAAGCAGACAACAGGCATTTATATAGATATATACATACATAGCCCTTAGACTGTGGTTTACAACACTGAAGAATCCTACAACCCACAGCTCTAAATCCTATTGTTCTGTAACTCCAACAAATGATTCTTCCTCAGTGACCCAAATAAATCCAGGCAGTGGAGTGGTCTTCTGTAGCCCCTCACTTGTTACAGCGAATGTGTTGTTGCAAGGTAGATGCAAATCTAGTTTTTGGAACCCATATCATACTTATTTTAAATGCACCAAGAGTCTGTTACTCATGCTAAATCCTTATAAAGCACACTAGACACTTTAGTGTAAATCCAGATTTTCAGATGTTGCATAGCATCAAAGTGAGGTATTACTGTAATCTGATATGTTTATAGCTGTCTTATCAAGCTGACTTGCTTCACTATGTGCAGAACTTGAAAATTCTTAGGGTCATTGTTTCCCGGTAATATAAATCTATCTGGAGAATCCAGTAGGTTGTATATTATGTTATTGTGCACTAATCTCTCATAAAGTCACTTAGTATCTTTCCAACATTCAGAATTTTGGCTTTAATTATCTTTCTTTCACAGCATGAAAAATTGCCAAATCAGCTTTGGCTGACTAGGTTTTCTTTTCATTTCAAATAATTATATGAAGCATTTAAATTGTATAAGCGCACTCAACCATGTCTAAAATGGAATTGAATATTCCAAAAATCTATGTTACAACTTATGTTTCTTGAGAATTTATTTGCATAAAAATGCCAGTATTTTCCCTCTGAGTCCCACCTTTCAGGTAACAATTGGTGGCATGGCAAATGTGCTGACAATCCCCATGCAACAGATAACTAGGGTCCAGACAGACGAGGGGAAGCAGGCTGAGAACAGGGGTGGTGTTCAGACCCCAGAGGGGCAGTGTGGCCTGCGAACCAGAGTAGAGGTGTTCAGATATAGAATTCCTCCACGTCAGTGTCCCCAGGTGCAGCCAATGCTGGGGGTAGTGGGTCGTCTCTGCCAGTCCACTTGGCATTGGGAGCATCATCAGGGAGCTCAGGGGCTGACTCTGTGAATGAGGCGGCCCCAGAGGCCAGGGGAGCAGCAACTGCTGTGGCTGAGGAGCTGGGAGGGCTTTGGGTGAAGAAAGGGAGGGAAGCCCAGGAGGTCTCTGAGGTCACTCCAGTCCCAGCGGGTAGCAGTACTTCTGTGGAACCTTTGTGCTTGGGCCAGGGGCTGCTGCATCCTTCCGAGGGGAGGGCTGTTTCCAAAGAGCTGCAGAACCTACTGGGTGCAGAATACGCAGAGACCACAGACAGGTCGGAGGAGGACAGCTGCAGGCCCGTGTCCACGTCCGTCTCCTGGGCACCCTCTAAGTCATCAATGGAGAGGAGGTGGGCATGCTTCCACTCTGAGGCCCAGGGCGCTGAGGTGCCTGCGTTTGAAAACCACTCTAGGAGAGCTGAGGAGGCCGGGGAGGGGTCTGTTGTGGGTAAACAAAACAAGGACTGGCTTCTATGGAAAGACCAGGGAAGGCTGGGGGTGCCGCTGGATCGTCTGGCAAATTCCTGCTGGTGCCCTGCCTGCAGGCCCATCTGGCTGGGCTCTGGGTGCAGACCGTCCAGCAGGGGGCGCTGGCTACCACCGGGTGTAGGGCTCAGAGCGGTGGCACTCGGGGAAGGTGTGGAGTGGGGCCTCTGCTCCGAGGAGTGGTGAGCTCTGCTGGCTTTAGGAAACTTCTTGTGCACCCTTTGTGCCTGTAGGGGGAAGAGGGCATATCCCGTTAGTCACCTGGGGAGAGGACTTATTGTCAAACACATCATGAAACACACGTCCTCATAATTGGAAACTTCTAGCAATGCCATGACAATAGAGCATCGCCAGGAAATTCATTCTCCAAACTTGAAAGCAAAGATGGGGGTAGCAGAGACAGGGGTGATACCAATCAGGACCTTGGAGGAGACCCCAGCCCCTTGTCACAATGGGGAATAATACTTCCTCAAGTCCACACACAAGGGTGTCAATAGACTAGCCACAAGAACAAGGGCCTGGCTGAGCCTGATAGAGAACATAAGAATTGCCATTAAATGTAAAAAGAATGCTTGGTAGGCTGACCAGAAATACCATTTTAAACAGGACAGAAATAGTGGTACTGTCCTGTTTCAAATGGAATATATGGTCAGTCTAGTCTCACTGGGTAAAATTCAAGGTGTCAGTAGGCTGACCATATGGACCTTTGAAAAAAGGGACAGTAATGTTGTTTTCTTTCCAATTTAAAACAGTACATCTGGTCAGCCTCACTTGAAGGGTTCTTTCCCTCCAACCAAGGTACCTTGTTTGGCAGTGTTATTGATGAGAAGATGGAAGTGATCAGGATGGGATGTGCATAATGTCAGGTCAGATCAAATGGGACTTGACTCTAGTACACGTATGATCATCAGGATGCATCATAGGGCTGGCCCATCGTTCAAGGCAGTACATCTTCAATGAGTGAGGGGCTCTTGAGATTAGCATTTATTTACTTGCTATTTGGAACTACTGATTATATATTTTGCCTTTCAGAGACTGCATAGGAAAGAGCTGCAACTGCTGACTAATCCCTCAGATGCACTATAAGGTATAGACAAGCAGTTGCAGCCTTTCATGTCTCACCCCTGTCCTCCTGTCCTCCCCATGCTTCCTGCAGTTCAGCAGGGAACTGTTTCTGTTGCAAGGGCCTGGGGACCTCTCTTCTACCTGGATCTGCTTCTCTCAGAGTCTTCCTCTGGTCTGGCTCACAGCTCAAGCCTACCGGGCTCTCTTAAAATGCAAAGTTTCAGTTACATAATGGGATTGGGGATAGTGCGTCTAGTTCAGTTGGGTACAGGATCATCGATCTCATTTGTGAATCCCTGACATAAGAAAAGGGTTCTGACTGTGATTCACTATAAGGGATATTTCCCGACGCCCAGCAGGCTGACACGCTGGCTCTTCCCTAGAAAGCGTGTCCCTGCCTCCCTGCTCAGCAGGAAGCCCAGTCACTTGAGAAATTTGGTTCAATGTAACATACATTTACTGCTTATTACCAGTAAAGGAGAGGAAACTACA
The DNA here is from genome assembly GCA_004027555.1 of Craseonycteris thonglongyai. Taxonomy (NCBI): domain Eukaryota; kingdom Metazoa; phylum Chordata; class Mammalia; order Chiroptera; family Craseonycteridae; genus Craseonycteris; species Craseonycteris thonglongyai. The sequence goes on along the minus strand of PVKE010019723.1, from coordinate 21,516 downwards.
ATGAGAAAGACGCAGTCTTTGACTCCATGAAACTTATACTTCATTTTGAAAGTATAGAACGCAAAAAGAAATAACTCAGACAAGAGAACGTGATGACAGGCCCAATGACAGGGCTATGAGGAAGGGACCACACTGCCCAGTCTTCAGTGGGGGTGGCCCTACAGGTGAGCCTTCAAGACAGGCAGCTGTCCTCTCAGTCGATGACATGGTTGGAGACAGAGGCCAACAAAGGCTGATGGTGAGCAAGGGACTTGCAGGGAGCAGCAGCAAGCAGTTTGGCTTGATTAGCGTTCAAGTGCATGAATAGCAGTGATGGAAGGTCAAGTTTGGAATAAAGTCTAGCATTTAAGAAATCTACATACTTATTCTTCTGCTGGAATCATATTCAATCTTAATTATGTTTTGTTTTCTTCTTCTATACAACCATTCCTCTCATTGATTTCTAAGATTTTTATTTGCCTAATTCCAGATATCTCTTAGTCCTATAAACAGACCAATTGACTCATTCTTTCACCCAACATGAACTGTGGGTCTTTTATGCAGAGATAATTAATTGGTGTGTGTAAGCTTTCAATGGGTTATTAAAGGTGTGCCAAAATATTAAATCTCTTTCACTAGCAGTTTCTTGTACCACATACATCTTATTATCATTTTCCACATGCTCTTTGATGTGAAAAAGGTCTGGAGGGTCAGACACAGATAATTCTGAATAAAACATGGTCTTAGCCCCCAACAATAAATTATATGACATTTAAGTGTAATAAAATGAGCTGTGAGGATAGAGCAGCACTATATGGGGCATGTTGGGGCACAAGCGAGAGAGGTGGATTTTTCAGAGGACTGATGTGGCATGGGGAAAGGGTAAAAAAAGCTTGTCTTGGAAAGTCATGCTTGGATGAAAACCTTGGAAGTGGAAGAGGTGTTTGCCAACAGGAGGGCAGCGGTTGCAGCACAGAAGGGCCTTCAGGCCAAGAGGCAGCCTGAGCAGAGGCTGGAGGCAGAAGCAGGTGAGCCCTGAAAAATGAGAGGGAAGGCTTGAAAGCCAGATGGTGCTGGCTGGCAGCAGACTGACAGAAAGGATTGGATGGGGTGTGCGCGGCAGAGAAGGAACAAGGGGTAATCAGTGTAGGAAGATCACGGAGAAGATACCACAGTAGTCTTTCACTTTTTAAGGTTTGGGACAAATGAGCCATATTTTCAGTTGCTCATGTAAGTTTCTTCTCAGTCATCAATCCAGATATTCAGAATTATCTGTGGACTCTCATGCAGCCATCCTGATCCTCTCCATAGTCCTCAGTCTCTGGATTCTCAGTGTATGGGCGTGTGTGTGTGTGTGTGTCCCCATGACCTGCTGATCCTGTTCCTGCACTTCAGGCTCTGTGCAGCATATTGAAATTCCCATCTTCCTGCTAAGGGTGGCTTAAGGGGCTAACGGGAAGAGTAGTAATTAAGACTTCCCATTTTCTGAATGAAAGACTTCGAGGCAAATACTTTTAGTACAGGTTGCAACTGGGTAAGGTCTGGTTTTTCTAAAGATCATCACGCACAAGGCCATCTCCCCATGACAATGAACTTCAGTTTTAAGTAGCAGCAGGTTTGTAAATATAAATAAATAAATAAATAAATAAATAAATAAATAAATAAACAAACAAACAAGTAGCAGCAGATTTCACGTGTATGGGAGACCTAGCTGAATATGATGAAGAATGTTCTGAGTGAGCTGGTTCTTTCCAGTTATGATGCAGCCACGAGGGTTTGCTGCTCTGTCCTCCAGTGTCCCCTAGAATCTCAACGCAGCCCTTTCACGCTGCACTGTGCTGTACTATTCTTCTCTGGTTATCGAGCCCTCTCCTCTGATGCTCTGTGCCTGGCACTTTAACAAGAATGTAAGCAGAAACAGAGTCACCCTGCGGGATGGAGTAAGGAGCAGTCTTAGAGGCCCAGCTATGCCTGAGGTAGCACAGCTAGGTAGCTGTGGGAGAGACGAACCACTCACTTGAGTTTGGCTAAATAAGAGAAAAAATATGTCCTGGGGCTGTTTAGAGAAGGAAGCTCTGGAGGCTGTTTCCATGAGGGGACAATGTTGAGTAGTTAAAATTTCTTATTTTTCCCCAAAGGCCAAGTCCCTGGGTGCCCCATGTCATTTTCTGACTAGGTAAGTGTGTCCCATCCAGTGACTTCCATCTTTCGCATCTTCCTCAAGGAGCATGCTCTTGGTGAGCATGTGTGCAATCTGACTCTGCCTGAAAAAGAAAGCCTCTGTGGGCACGGCTTCACGAGACACAAAAAGCCAAGGTTCTCATTCACAGAACTGCTAGGGGACTTCTGAACCTCTCACCTGTCAGAGACTGAACTGCGTAAATTTGCCTAAAAATCAGGAACCACGGGCCAAGGATGAGTACTTGTTGGTTTTGCAGATCTTCATCATTGTGCTTGTTTAATAGAAAGCTGCCCATGCTCCATCTTATTTTTGCCACACCAGGAGTCCAAATAAACTGGAGGGGTGCCCACATGCGCCACGGAGGTAGCTGCTGGGCAGGTGAGATCCCAGCCGGCACAATGGCGGGATCCTTGGGCAAGGAGTGGGGGAGGGTGACTGGAGACGGCTCCCCCCCAGCTCCCGGTCTGATGTGGCATGCACCTGTGGGGGCTCTAGTTCTTCTCAAGGGTGGCACAGCCTAGTCTGTCCTAAAGACAACTTGCTCATGCAAAGGACGGAGCTTTCCTCCTGTGCCCATCACTGGCAGTGGCTGTTCCCAGTCTCTCCTGTCTGCTTGTTGGACTTGACTGGGAACAACAGATGCTGAGAATAAATCCTAGTAGATGTTTCAGGAAATTCTTCCCCACTGGACCTTTTCAGAGTGAAACAACACTGTGCCTCCTCTCCGCAAAGCCTCCCTGCTCCCCTGGCTTTCTGTTCCAAAGGGCTGCCCTCCACGGCTTCTCAGAGTGACAGCAGCAGCACACCTCAGAGTGACTTTCTTTCTTTTCTCTTTGAAGCAGTGCAGCATAGCTGACTCACTGGATCCAGCAGTTCCCTTCTTTGCTATTTATAGAACTTTCTCTAAGGAACAGATAGCATTACAGGAACGAATCTGCTTAAAGCAACCAGCCGGGGAGATCTGGTTATGTCCCTGAAATCACTAAAACAAACCAAACCCAAACAAACAAACAAAACAAATGGAAACACAGTAATAGAGCTAATAGATCCACAAACTCAGGCAACTTCAACCATAAGCAGTTTATAGCTGGCAAATAAAAAGGTGTGAGCCAAAGCACCATTTCTTAAGGATCTGGGTGCCAACAGGCTCATTTCCAGGCATGGGGATCAAATCCCAGTGAAGGTGACTTTGCCCCTGACCCAGTCCGCTTGGTGGGCTAGCATGGCTCATTCAGTGTCTCGTGGGTTGTTCACAGTCAGGGACTTCTCTCACTGAGAAAGGTCATTCATTTCCCCTTGTTTTGTTCTTGACAGAAACGTGTGGCGTTGTCTACTATGAAAAGAGCCAGCAATGGGTCTTCGAACCCAGGGCCTAATAAAAATTAGGGGCAATATCAAGGAGACTGGGCAATGGATTCACATGAGAAATCACATTTTTGTTCTAAAGAAAAACAGCACATTTTGCTTGTCTTTTCACTCTCCTCTGGGTAGTTTCACATCTGTACAAAGAACACTTCCCACAGGCAAAACCTATGCTGTCTTTAAAAATATTTCTACAATTTAAAAAAAAGATTTATTCTTATTGTTTTAACAGAGGGAGAGAGAGAGAGAAGGGGGAGGGCCCAGAGCAGTCTCCATAGTTGTATGTCATTAATTTTCGATATAGTTTCATTCTACATGGTGGGCAGGGACCACACAGGGCAGGAACCATACCCGGGGCCTCCTACGTGGGATGCAGGCCCCTATGAGCCAGGAGCATTCTGCATGGGAAGCTTGCCCTAGTTCAGCATATGGGTCTGCATGGGCCGGGATCCGATCCTCGGACCCTGTGGCTGCAAGATGAGGATTCAACCCACTGAGCCATCCCAGCATCCCCATTTCTACAAACTTTAATTAAAATAAAAAAAAATTAAAATATAATAGACATATAACATTTTATTATTATTAGGTGTACAACATAATGATTTGATATTTATATATATTGTGAAATGATCATCACAGTAAGTATAGTTAACCCCTCACCATACATATTTGCTTTCTTTTTTTTGTTCGTTTTTTTGTTTTTGACAGAGAGAGAGAGAGAGAGAGAGAGAGAGAGAGAGAGAGAGAGAGAGAGAGAGAGAGATACAGAGACAGAGAGTGAACTGGGGAGCTATTTGCTTCCTTATGGGAACCTTTAATCCATTTGCTTAGCAACTTTTGTTGCCAACTTTTTATACACAATACAGTATTATTATTATTTTTTAAAGATTTATTTTTTATTGTTTGAGAGAAGTTGAGAGAGAGAGAGAGAGAGAGAGAGAGAGAGAGAGAGAAGGGGGGAGGGCCCAGATCAGTCTCCATAGTTGTACATCATTAGTTGTGACATCGTTTTATTCCACACAGGTAGATGCGAGGTGACACGGGGTGAGAACCAAACTGGGACCTCCTTCATGGGAGGTGAACACCTTCACCATCGAGCCCTCCCAGCCATTACCAGTTGCGCTGCAGTTTAGCATATGGGTTTGCACAGACAGGGCCAGGAACTGAATCCCGCCCCTTGAGATTGCAAGGGAAGCGTTCATCTACTGAGCTATCCCAGAATCCCCAACACAGTATTATTTTAAAATTAGTTTTATGTGTACAAGAGAATATTATGCTTAGACATTTATAGCTCTTATGTAGTGATGATTACAACAGGTCTATTTCCCATCTGACATCTTACATAGCTATTACAATACCATTGACTATATTCCCTGTGCTGTACGCTGTATCCCATGACTATACATATAGAATGAAGTAATACTTGGTATTCAACATTATTTTATGTTATTTTCAGGTGTACAACACTGTGGATAGGCATCGATAAAATTTATGAAGTGCTTCCTTTAATGGGTTCAATGTCCTCCTGACATCATGCATAGCTTTTTGGACATTATTACCTATGCCCCCCATACTGTACCTCACATCCCCATAACCACTATGTGTCTACCAATTTGCATTTCCCAATCCCTTTTCCATTCCAACCAATCCCTATTCTCCCTCCCATCTGACTCCATCAGATGGAGTTTATTTCTGTTTTGATTGTTTGTTCTGTTCTTTAGTTTTCACATATAACAGATCATATGGTATTTGTCTTTCTCAGTCTGACTTATTTACCTGAGCACGATAACTTCTAATTCCATCCATGTTTTGCAAATGGGAATATTTCATTTTTTTTATGGCTGAGTAATACTCCATTGTGTAAATGTACCCTGACTTCTTTATACAATCACCTATTGATGGGCATTTAGGTTGTTTCCATATCTTGGCTATTGTGAATAGTGCTGCAATAAACAGGGGTGCATATATTTTTTCAAATTAGTGTTTTGGGTTTCTTTGCATAAATACCCAGGAGTGGAATTGCTGGATCATAAGGTAGTTCTATTTTTAGTTTTTTGGGGAACTCCCATCTTGTTTTCTAGAGTGGCTGCACCAATTTTCAATCCCACCAACAGTTCACAAGGGCTTGTTGTTGGTCGATTTACTGATAGCCAATCTTACAGGAGTGAGGTGATATCTCATTGTGGTTTTGATTTGCGTATCTCTGGTGATTAGTGATAATGAGCATCTTTTTCATGTGCCTATTGGCCCTCGGTGTGTCCTCTTTGGAGAAATGTCTAAAAAAGGTCTTCTGCCCATTTTTTAATTGGATTGTTTGGGGTTTTTTTTTTGGTGTTGAGTTGTATTAGTTTCTTAGTAATTTTGGATATTAACCATTTCCAAGGTACCTCATTTTTAATTATTAAATTTATAGGGGTGATATTGGTTGGTGAAAATTACATAGGTTCCAGGTATACAATTCTACATTACATTGTCTATACATTGCATTATGTCCTCACCACCCAGAGTTAGTTCTCTTTTCATCACCAAATATTTGATGCCCCCTCCCTACTCCCCAACATCCCCTAATCTCCTACCTACGTTCCCCTTTACCCTCAGGTATATACTAAACTATTGACTGTGTCCATGATTTTTGTTTCTTTGTTACTTTCAGTTTTATATTCCACCTATAAGTGAGGTCATATGTTTCTTGATTCTTTCAGTCTGACTCTGCTTAATGGGACGGTTTCAAGGTTCATCCATGTTGTCACAAATGACTGTGTTTCATCTTATCCACTGAGTAGTATTCCATTGTGTAAATGTACCACAACTTCTTTATCCAGTTATCTATCAAAGGACACTTTGGTTGATTTCACGACTTGGCCACCATGAACAGTGCTGCAGTGAACATTGGGGTACATATATCTTTGCAGATTAAGGTTTTCAGGTTTTTTGAGTAGATGCCCAGGAGAGGGGTTGCTGGGTCATAGAACAATTCCATTCCTAGTTTTTTGAGGAATCTCCATACTGCCTTCCATAGCGGTTGTACCAGTTTACATTCCCACCAGCAGTGAATGAGGGTTCCGTTTTCTCCATAGCCTCTCCAGCAGTTGTTATTCCTTGTCTTGTTGATTATAGCCATTCTAACAGGGATGAGGTATATCTCCTTGTGGTTTTAATCTGCATTTCCCTAATTGCGAGTGATGTTGAGCATTTTTTCATGAATTTGATGATTTTTAAAAATCAATTTCTCGAAAAAATGTTTGTGGGATATTGATGGATATTGCATTAAATCTGTATGTTGCTTTGGATAATATTGCTCTTTAACCAAGTTGTTGATTCTTCCAATCCATGAACATGGAATATCTACCCATTTCATTGTTTCTTCTTCAATTTCTTTTAATAGTGTCATAGTTTTCTGTGTATAAGTCCTTCATGTTCTTTGTTAAGTTTATTCTTAAGTATTTTATTTTCGTTGTTGTGATTGCAAAGGTATTGTTTTTGTTATATCTCTTTCTGAAGTTTCGTTGTTCATATATAAAAATGCTGTGAATTTTTGTACATTGATTTTGTATCCTGTAAATTTACTGTATTCATTTATTATTTCTAATAGTTTTCTGGTGGAGTCTTTAGGGTTTTCTATATAAAGGGTCATGTCATCTGCAATTTAACTTCTTCACTTCCAATTTAGATGCTTTTTATTTCTTTCTACTGCTTGACAGCTCTGGCAAGAACTTCCAGCACTATGTTAAATAGCAAAGGTGACAGGAGACATCCCTGTCTTGTTCCTGATTTTAAAAGAAAAGGTTTCAATTTTTCCACATTCAGTATGATATTTGCTGAGGTTTTGTCATATATGGCCTTTATTATTTTGAGGTACTTTCCATCTATAGCCATTTTATTAAGTGTTTTGATCATAAATGGATGTTGTATCTTGTCAAATGCTTTTTCTGCATCAATTGATATAATCATATGGTTTCTATCTTCTATTTTGTTGATCTGGTGTATCACATTGATTGATTTGCATTATGTTGAACCATCCTGTGCCCTTGGGACGAATTCCATTTGACTGTGGTGTATAATCTTTTTAATGCATTGTTATATTCTATTTTCTAATATTTTGTTTAGGATTTTTACATTTGGTGTTCATCAGAGATATTTGTCTACAGTTTTCTTTTTTTGTGATGTCCTTACCAGGCCTTGGTATTAGGGTAACGTTGGCCACATGGAATGAGTTAGAAAGTATGCCTTATCTTCAATTTTTTGGAAAAGTTTGAGGATAGGTGTTAGTTCCTCTTTGAATGCCTGGTAAAACTTGTTAGTGAGACCATCTGGTCCTGGACTCTTGCTTTTGGGGAGGTTTTGGATGATTGTTTCAGTTTTCTTACTAGTGATTGGTCTGTTTGGCTTATCCAGTTCTTGATTCAGTCTAGGTAAATTATATGTTTTTGGAAATTTGTCTGTTTTTTCTATGTTGCAAAATTTGGTGGCATATGGGCCTGCACAGTATTCTTATATGATACTTTGTATTTCTGTGATATCAGTTGTAATTTACTCTCTCTCATTTCTAATTTAGATTATTTGTGTCTTTTCTCTTTTTCCCTTTGTGAGCCTAGTCAGGGGTTTGTCAATTTTGTTAAAGTTTTTTTTTAAGAACCAGCTCTTTGTTGCATTACATTTTTCTATTGTTTTTGTATTCTCCAATTCATTTAGTACCACCCTAACCTTTATTATTCCTCCCTTCTGCTGACTTTGGGTGTTTTTTTTTCTTCTTTTTCTAGTTCTTTTATATGTGATATTAGGTTGTTTACTTGTGATTTTTCTTGTTTCATGAGATAGGCCTGTAGTGATATACTTTTCCCTCTTATAACTGCTTCAGTGCATCCCAGTAATTTTTGTATATTGTGTTTTCACTGCAATTTGTTTCTATGTATTTTGTAAAATCTCTTATTTCTTCTTTGATCCAGTCATGTCATATTTTAGTAACATGTTGTTTAATCTGCATGAATATGTGGGTTTTCCTACTTTCTTTTTGTAGTTGATCTCCAATTTCAAAGCTTTGTGTTCAGAGAATACACTTGGTATGATTTCAATCTTCTTAAATTTTCTGCGGCTAGCTTTGTGTCCTAGCATGTGGTCTATCCTTGTGAATGTTCCATGTGCACCAGAGAAGAATGTATAGTCATGTGTTGTAGGATAAAGTATCCTGCAAATGTTAACTATGTCCAATTGCTATAAAGTATCATTTAAAGGTGCATTCCTTGGGGAAGCCGGGATGGCTCAGTGGGTTAAGCGCTCACTTTGCAGGGCCGAGGACCGGGGATCGAATCCCAGCCCCAGCCCATGCGGAACCATATGCTGAACTGGGAGCTCCCCTGGTTCAGTTCTCTCTCTGTCTCTGTCTCTCTCTGTCTCTCTCTCTGTCAATAATAAATAAATTAAATAAATAAATAAATAAAAGAAGTAACATATCTTTAAAAAAAAAGGTAGAAATTATAAAGGTGCTAGTCCCTTATTTATCATATGTTTGGATGATCTGTCCATGGCTGTCAAGGGGTGTTTAAGTCCCCTTGTATAATTGTGCTTTTGTCAGTTTCTCCTTTTAGATCTATCAGTAGTTGCTTTATAAAGTTTGGTGCTTCTTGGGTGGGGACATATATGTTAATAAGTGTTATGTCTTCTTGTTATATTGTCCCCTTTATCATTATAAAATGTCTATCTTTGTTTCTTATTAACTTTTTGATCCTGAAGTCTGTTTCATCAGATATAAGTATGGCTACACCTGCTTTTCTCTGGATGTCATTTTGTTGGGAGTACTTTTTTCCACCCTTTTACTTTGAGTCTGTGTTTGTCCTTGTGGCTGAGATGTGTCTCTTTTAAGAAGCATAAAGTTGGTTTTTGTTCTTTAATCCAGTTTGCTACTCTGTGTCTTTTTATTGGTGAATTCAGTCCATTTACATTTAGGGTGATGATTGATAGATAAGAATTACCTATAGCCATTTTATCTTTGTTTCCTGGTAGATATTTTTTTTTTGATTGCTTATTTGCTTTTTTATTTCCATTGGCTGTTTTAGTTTGATGGTGTTTATGACTCTTCTCTCTCTCTCTCTCTTGTTATGTATTCAGTTCTAAGTTGTTTTTGAGTGGTGACCATGAACTTTATGTAAAAGAAAGTTTCATATACTCAGTGGTTCTTTTTCTTAAGGATGCTTCTTATCTCCATTCTCTTTCGAAGTTTAAACCTTTACTTCCTCCCCTTTTATGTTTTTGTTACAGTTTATCTCTATTTATTTTTACTTTTTTGTTTCAGGTCCAGTTGCTTCCTTCAGTATTTCTTGAAATGCTAGCCTTGTGCTGGAGAAAATTCCTTCAGTTTCTGTATATCTGAATATGTCTTTATACCTCCTTCATAACTAAAGGATAACTTTTCTGGGTAGATGATTCTTGGCTGATAATTTCTCTTCTTCAATATTTTGAATAATTGGGGATGCTTGATGGCTCAGTGGGTTGAGTGATCGCCTTGCAGCCCTGGGGTCTGAGGATTGAGTCCTGTCCCCAGCCCTTGTGGACCCATATGCTGAACTGGAGTGTGCTTCTCATGTGGAGGCCCACAATTTGGCTCCTGACCTGGATGTGCTTCCCATGTGGGAGGCCCCCAGCTTGCAAGGGTGTGTTTCCAAAGTGGGAGACCCCCAACTTAGTTCCCTGTCTGCATGGCTCCATGCACACCTGCGTGGAATGAAACTGTTGAAAACTAATGGCCTAAAACTATGGAGACTGCTCTGGGCCCGCCCCTTCTCTCTGTCTTTCTGTGTAAAGACAATAAAATAAATGTTTAAAAAATATTTTGAATACTTGATTCCACTCCCCCCTGGCTTGTAGAGTTTCTGTTGAGAAATCTGATAATAGTCTGATAGACATTTCTCTATAGGTTATGGTGTTCTTTTTTCTAGCTGCCTTGAGGAGTCTTTCTTTGTCTTTGACCTTTGACATCTTCAGTATAATGTGCTTTGAGGGGTTTTTCTAGGATTCAAGTAGCTAGAGGTCCTGTTTCCTTCTTGAATTTGAGGTTCCATTTCTGTCCATACAGTTGACAGGTTCTCATCTACTATTTGTCTGAGCAAATTCTTTTTGCCCATCCCATCTTCTGCTCCTTCTGGAATACCTATAATTCTTATGTTACTCTTTCTAATGGAGGCAGAGAGTTCTTGTAGAGATTTTTCCTTTCTCTTAACTCTTAGGTCTCTTTCTTCTTCCTTCTGTGACATTTCCAAATTTCTGTCTTTGATTTCATTGTCTTTCCTCCATCTGATCAACTCTGCTTCCTATGCTAGCTATTTCATTTTTTATTTCTTTTGTTGTGTTGTTTATTGCCTGAATTTCTATTTGGTTCTTTTTTATAGTTTCAATTTCTTTATTAAAGTATTCTTTTTGTTCATAAATTTCCTTTCTGAGATCACTGAGCTCCCTCTGTGTATTGTGCCAATTCTCTTTGCTCTCTTTGAATGTTTTCAGAAATCCAGTCTTAAATTCTGTGTCATTTAGCTCATATATTTCCATATCTTCAAGTTCTTTTTCTGGAGATTTTTTCATTTTCTTATTGAGCACCTTCTTTTTTACTAGAGTACTCATTGCTGTTGGAGCATTTCTCTTCCTGGACATAAGGACTTTTTCCCTGGTAGATGTGAAGAGACCTTTCTTTCACTTCCTAACTGGTGTTGTTGCAGTGTTTTACTATATTTTCTATTGGTTATTTGGTTTTCTCATAGTCATAGACTTCCTAGAAGGTGGGCTTCTCTTTGACTCAGTCACTTTGGTCTCTGTATGCCTCCTCTTTGGGAAGATATGGTGGGCGATGATATTCTTTGCCTCCGAGATCACCCTGCAGTCAGAAGCTGCCACACCTGTGCTTCACAGTTTTCCTGAATCCCTCTGCTGGCTTCAGCAGGAAGGGTGGGGGTGGGAGCAAAAAGCACAGGTCTGTTTGCACCACAGGGTAATGGCGGTTTTCTGGCAGCAGCTGACTGAATGCAGGCTCTGTGAGGAGCTGGGGAGGTGGGTGAGCTTTGGGGGAATTACCAGGTTTCAAGGCCATGCAGTGCTCCAGCTCTGGCCCTCTATGGGGCCCTACTGGCACTACCAGCACCCTCTTGCTGCCAGCATGCCAAGCATCGGAACACCCATTTTCTGCTCTGGTCACGAACCTTATGCTCCTTAAGCCCCATGATCCATCTGCCCCACCCATGCTCTGGCAGCTGGACCCACACTCTGCTTACCCATGCCAATCTCTGGCTGCTGCCAATGCATTGCTCTGGTCTCCTGCACTGCACTATGGCTTCTCTCCCTGTGCTCCTACTGCAGCATCTCACCACAGCCAGTCACACACACTTCTGCCATCCACCCCATGTTCTGGCTGCCTGTGCCTCTACCTTTGTCCATTTTTGGTTTACAACCTGCCCAGAGTCATTCTGAACCTCAACTTGCACTGCCATGCTCCCACCTCAGTCTCTCCTTTGCCAGTCTCTGGGTCAGTGTCTGGATTGGTCACTGGGTATGTCTCTGGGTTGTGCTCCATGGTGTGTCTCTGCACTGCTCTCTTTCCGTTTCTCTCCCTTTCTCAAGGTTTAGGTACTTTCTTGATGAGCGGGTCTCTCAGCTGAGGCTGTGTGTTACTTATGTATTCTCTGGTTGGATTTTAGTTGTTCAATTTGTTGTTCTTTCCAGGAGAGGTTTCAAGAGCTCCTCTCATGCTACCATCTTGATCCTAAATCACCAGATGCCCTATTGACAAATATCTTCCATTCTGTAGGATGTCTTTTCATTTTGTTGCTGGTTTCTTTTGCTGTAAAAAGTCTTTTTAGTCTGATGTATTCCCATTTGTTTATTTTTTCCTTTGTTTCCCTTGCCCAAGGAGATATATCACTAAAAATATTTCTGAGGGTAATGTCTGAGAGGTTACTTCCTATATTTTATTCTAAGAGTTTTAAGATTTCAGGTCTTCTATTTAAGTCTTTTATCCATTTTGAGTTTATTTTTGTATATTGTGTAAGAAGGCTATTCAATTTCATTTTTTGCATGTATCTGTTCAGATTTCCCAGCACCATTTATTCAACAGTCTATCTTAACCCCCATTGTAAATTCTTGTTTCCTTTGTCATAGATTAATTGGCCACATAAACCTGGGTTTATTTCTGGGTCTTTATTCTGTTCCATTGATCTATGTGTCTGTTTTTGTGCCTATATTGTGCTGTTTTGATAACTGTGGTCTTGCAGTAAAATTTGATGTCTGGTAGCATGAGTTCTTCAATTTTTTTCTTCTTTCTCAGGATTGATATGGCTATTTTTGTTTTTTTATGGTTTCATATAAATCTTAGGATTATTTGTTCTAGTTTTGTGAAGAATCTCATTGGTATTTTGATATAAATTGCATTGAATCATTAGATTGCTTTGGGTAGTACGGTCATTTTAACTATATTAATTATTCCTATTCATGAGCACGGTATGTGTTACTATTTATTTGTATCTTCCTTGATTTGTCTCTTCATTGTATTACAATTTTCTAAGTGTAGGTATTTTAGTTCTTTGGTTAAATTCATTTCTAGGTATTTTATTTGTTTGTGTTTTTTGATGGAATTGTAAAATAAATTTTTTTTTTTAATTTCTCTTTCTGATAGTTTGTTATTGGTATATAAGAATCCAACCAATTTCTGTATATTAATTTTGTATCCTGCTATTTTACTAAATTCATTTATTAGTTCCAATGATTTTGGAGTGGAATCTCAGGGGTTCTCTTTCTATAATATCATGTCATCTGCAAATAATGACAGTTTTTCTTTCCTATATGGATGATTTTTATTTCCTTTTCTTGTCTGACTGTTATGAGTAGGACTTCCAATACTATACTGAATAAATGGGGTGACAGTATGTATCCTTGTCTTGTTCCTGATATTAAGGGGAGTGCTTTTAACTTTTCCTAATTGAGTATGATGTTAGCTGTGGGTTTATCATATATAGCCTTTATTATTTTGAGGTATGTTCCTTCTATCCCTACGTTGCTGAGAGTTTCTTTTATCATAAATGGCTGCTAGATTTTGTTGAACACTTTTTTCTGCATCTATTGATATGACCATATGATTTTTATTTTTCACTTTGTTTATGTGGTGTATCACATTAGTTGATTTACATATATTGAATCAACCTTGCATCCAAGGAATGAATCCCACTTGATCATGGTGTATGATTACTAAATGTATTGCTGATTTTGATTTGCTACTCTTTTGTTGAAAAATTTTGCATCTTGTTCATTAGGGACATTGGCTTATAGATATTTGTTTTTGTTTATTTTTGGTAATATCTTTGCCTGATTTTGGAATCAGGGTAATGGTGGCCTCATAAAATGAGTTTGGGAATCCGTCTTCTTGGATTTTTTGGAATAGTTTGAGAAGAATAGGTGTTAATTCTTTTTTGAATGTTTGGTAAAATTCACCTGTGAAGTCAACTGGTCCAGGACTTTTGTTTGTTGTGAGTTTGTTGATTGCTGATTTGATTCTATTGTTAGCAATTGGTATGTTTAGATTTTGTTTTTCTTGATTCAGCCTTGGATACTTGTATGTTTCTATTATAAGAATCTATCCATTTCTTCCAGATTGTCTAATTTGATGGTATATAGTTTCTCATAATATTTTCTTATAATTTTTTTGTTTTTCTATGGTGTCAGTTGTCACTTCTCTTCTTTCGTTTTTGATTTTATTTATTTGGGTCCTCTCTTTTTCTTGAGGAGTCTGGTTAAAGGTTTGTTGATTTTGTTTATTTTTTTAAAGATCCACCTCTTGGTTTAACTGATCTTTTTTATTGCCATTTTAGTCTCAATTTCATTTATTTCCACTGTGATATTTATTCTTTCTTTCCTTGTACTCACTTTGGGCTTTGTTTGTTCTTAAAAAAAATAAATAGTTTCCTTAAGTGTAATACTAAACTGTTTATTTGAGATTTTTCTTCTTTCTTTAGGTGGGCCTGCATTGCTATGATTTTTTTTCTTAGAACTGCTTTTGCTGTGTCCTATAGATTTTGGGTGGTTGTGTTTTCATTTTTGTTTGTCTCAAAGCATCTTTTGATTTCTTCCTTAATCTCATTGTTGACTCATTCATTGTTTAGTGACATATTATTTAGCCTCCGTGTGTTGGGTGTTTTTCAGGTTTTTTTTTCTTTATGTAATTGAATTCTAGTTTCATACTAGTGTGATGAAAGAAGATGTTTGATATGATTTCAATTTCCTTAAATTTATTGAGGCTTGTTTTGTGACCTAATATGTAGTTCATCTTGGAAAATGTTCCATGTGCACTGAAAAAAAAAATGTATATTCTGCTGCTTTGGAATGAAATGCTCTAAAAATATCAATTAAATCCATCTAGTCTAGTGTGTCATTTAAGGCTACTGTTTCCATGTTGATTTTCTGTCTGGAAGATCTGTCCATTAGTGTCAGTAGGATGTTAAAGTCCCCTACTATGATTGTGTTACTGTTGATGTCTGTCTTTATGTCTGTCAATATTTGCTTTATGTATTTTGGTGCTCCTATGTTGGGTATATAAATGTTTATGAGAGTGATGTCCTCTTGTCGGATTGATTTCTTTATAGTTATGCAATATCCTTTTTGTGTCTCTTGTTATAGTCTTCATTTAAAAATCTATTTCATCCAATATAAATATTGCTATCCCAGCTTTTTTCTAACTTTCATTTACATGAAATATCTTTTTCTACACCTTTAGTTTCAATTTATGTGTTTCCTTCTGAGGTGAGTCTCTTCTAGACAGCTCGTGCCTGGGTCTTGTTTTCTTATCAATTCAGCTACTCTATGTCTTTGGATTGGAGTATTTAGACCATTTACATTTAAAGTGATTATTGATAGTTACATAATCATCGCCATGTTATTATTCATGTTTTTGATTTTTTTTTTTTTTGGTTTGCTTGTTTCCTCTTTCTTCTGCATAAAGAAGCCCTTTTAACATTTCTTGTAACATTGGCCTGGTAATGAAATCCTTTAGCTTTTCTTGTCTGAGAAAGTCTTTATCTTTCCTCCAATTTTAAATGATAGACTTGCTGGGTAGAGTAATCTTGGTTGTAGGCCCTTGTTTTTAAACACTTTAAATATTTCCTGCCACTCTCTTCTGGCCTGCAAACTTTCTGTTGATAAATCTACTGATAGTCTTATGGGAGCTTCTTTGTAAGTAACGAGTTGTCTTTCTATTGCTCCTTTTAGGATTCTCTCTTTGTCTTTAACCTCCGCCATTTTAATTATGATACATCTTGGTATAAGCCTGTTTGGGTTCATCTTGATTGGGACTCTTTGCATTTCCTGGACTGGTATGTCTATTTCCTTTATGAAGTCATGGAAGTTTTCAGTCATTATTTCTTCAAATAGGTTCTCAATCCCTTACTTCCTCTCTTCTCCATCTGTTACTCCTATGATATAAATGTTGTTACACTGATATCCCAGAGGTCTCTCAGGCTAGCCTCATTTTTAAAAATCCTTTCTCAGGAAAGCTGGGATGGCTCAGCAGGTTAAGTGCTCACTTTGAAGCCCCGGGGACCAAGGATTGAATCCCGGCCCCGGCCCATGCGGACCCATATGATGAACTGGGGTGTGCCCCCAGTTCAGTTGTTGCCGGGACTTATGTGGGAGGCTCCTGGCCCAGTTCCTGCCCTGCGCAGCCCTGTGCCCACCTGTGGAGCAAAACTATATAGAAAACTAATGTCAACTATGGAGACTGCTCTGGGCCCTCCCCCTTCTCTCTGTCTCTCTCTGTCTCTGTTTCTCTCTGTCAAAAATCAATAAAATAAATCTTAAAAAAAAAATATTTTCTCCTTTTCACCCTTCCAATTGGGTGTTTTCTACTACCTTGTCTTTCAGATCACTGATATGATTTTCTGCTTCATCTAACCTGCTGTTGATTCCTTCTAGTGTAGTCTTTATTTCAGTTATTGTATTCTTCTTTTTTTATTGTTAAATTTTTTGGGATGACATTGGTAACAATTAGTTTCCAGATGTACAAATCTACATTACATCACCGATATATTGCACTATGTGCTCACCTTCCATCACCATATATCTGGTGCTCACTCCCACCTCCCAGTTATTGTATTCTTTAGTTCTGACTTGTTGCTTTCTATAGTTTCTATGTCCTTATTTATGGTTGCTATCTTTTTGTTGAAGTTTTCACTAAGTTCCTTAAGAATTCTTATAACATATATTTTAAACACTTTCTCTGGTAGGTTGATTATCTCCATTTCATTTAGCTCTATTTCTGGAGGTTTCTCTTGTTTTTCTATTTGAGATGTGTTTCAAAGTTTCCTCATTCTGGTTTCTACTCTATGTTTGTTTTTATGTAGTAGGTAGATATCTTATGTCTCCAAGTCTTTGTTTAGAGGCCTTCTATAGTAAGTGTTCTGTGTGATCCAATGGTGCAATCTCTCTGATCTCCTGTGTGCATGATCTAGGAGTGTTCCTTGTGTGTGTTGTGTGTATTCCTTGTGCGTGTTGTGTATGTTGTACTCATAGCACACCATTAACTGCCCAAGGGGAGAGCAGAGAAGCACTGAGTTCTCCTCCTCCACACTCTCCTAGCAGCTGCAGATAGTTACTCCTGCTTAAGTCTTAAAAAAGTCTTCCCCCACTAGTAGGGCAGAGCCAATCACTCAGCTACCTAGAGTGCCTCTTGGTGGGTAGGGCAAAGTTCCAGGGGCCTAGTACACAGTCTCAATTTGATTTCTTTATATCTTCAGCTATAGGGGCTCTGTTAAACTAGTCTGATGATACTAAAGAAAGAGCTTTCAGTTTTTCACCACTGAATATAATGTCAGTTGTGGGCTTGTCATATATAGGTTTTATTATGTTAATGTCCATTCCCTCTATATCCAGGATGTGAGCTATTTTTTTTAACATATATGAATGTTGAATCTTGTCACATGTTTTTCTGCACCTATTGAGATGACTGTATGATTTTTATCCTTTATTTTGATAATGTGGTATATAATATTGATTGATTTGTAAATGTTGAACCATCCTTGTATTCATAAATCCTACTTGATCATGGTGTATGATCCCTTTCACATATTGTTGAATTCATATTACAATTATTTATTTTTTTGAGGATTTTTACATCTATGTTCATTGGAGATACTAACCTGTAATAGTTCTTTTTTCTTGTGGTATCCTTGTCTGACTTTGGTAATAGGGTAATGCTGGTTTAATAAATTAGTTTGGCAGTATTCTCTCCTTCTCTATTTTTTGGTAGAGTTTGAGAAGGATTGGCATTCATTCTTCCTTAAATGTTAGAATTCACCAATGAAGTCATTTAGTCTGAACTTTTGTTTGTTGGGAGGTTTTTGATTACTAATTTAATTTCTTTACTAGTAATTGGTCTGTTCAGATTTTATATTTCTTCATGATCCAGTCTTGGCAGGTTGCACGTTTTTAGGAATTTATCCATTTATTCTAAGTGTCCAATTTGTTGGCATGTAATTGTTTCATAGTTGTCTCTTATGATCTGTGTATTTCTGTGGTAACCATTTTAATGTCTCCTTTTTCATTTCTGGTTTTATTTGAGTCCTCTCTTTGTCTTGGTAAGTCTACCTAAAGTTTTGTCAATTTTATTTATATTTCAAATAATCCACTCTTATTTTCACTGATTTTTGAAATTGTCTTTTACATCTCCATTTCATTTATTTTTGCTCTGATCTTTGTTATCTCTTTCCTTCTACTAAAATTTGGCTCAACTGTTCTTCTTTTTCCAATTTGTTAAGGTGTAAAGTTTAAGTGTTAGGTTGTTTATTTGAGATCTTCCTGTTTCTTTTCTTTTCTTTCCAGAGCAGCCCAAGGAGAAAGGCAGTTTTATTCTTCCAAGAGAACATAGCAACGAGATTTATTGTTTTTGACAGAGATAGATAGAGACAGAGAGGCAGAGAGAAGGGGGAGTGCTCAGAGCAGTCTCCATAGTTGTACATCATCAGCTTTGGACACCGTGTTCATACTGCATGGGTGGGTAGGGGCTGCACATGGCAGGAACTGGGCTGGGGGCCACCCCCATGGGGGGCATGCCCCCTTGAGCCAGGGGCCAAACCAGGGGTGAGAACCAAACTAGGGGCCTCCTGCATGGGGGGCACACCCCAGTTCAGCACATGGGTCCACACGGGCCAGGGCCGGGATTTGATTATCAGTTCCCAGGGCTGCAAAGCGAGTGGTTAACCAGCTGAGCCATCCTGGCTTCTCCCTGAGATCATCCTATTTCTTGAGGTAGGCATTTATCACTATAAACTTACCTCTTAAAATTGCTTTTGCTGTATCAAGTAAATTTGTTATGTTGTATTTACATTTTAATTTATTTCAAGGTATTTTTAATTTTTTCTTTTGATTTCTTCTTTGACTCATTGGTTATTTAGTAGTATGTTTTTAAATTTCCACATACTTGTGAATTTTTCAGTTTTCTTCTTGGAATTGATTTCTAGTTTCATACCATTTTGATTGGAAAGGATGCTTAATATAAGTTCAATCTTCTTAAATTTATTAAGACCTGTTTTGTGACCTAACATCTGATTAATCCTAGAAAATATTCCATGTTCATTGGAGATGAATGTGTATTTTGTTGCTGTTCGATGGAATGTTTTGTATATATCTATTAAGTCCTCAGGTCTAATGTGTCATTTAAGGCCAATGTTTCCTTACTGATTTTCTGTTTGGATGATCTATCCATTGGTAAAAGTAGAGTATTAAAGTTCTCTTTTAGTATTGTATTGTATAGTTTTCTCTTTAGGTCTGTTAATATTTGCTTTATATATTTAGGTGCACCTATGTTGGGTGCATAACTATTTTCAAGTGTTATATTCTCTGTTGGCTTGACCACTTTGTTATTATAAACTGGCCTTATTTGTCAGATATAAATATTGCTACCCCAGCTTTCTTTTGGTTCATATTTGCATAAAATATCTTTTTCTATCCCTTCACTTTCAGTCTGTGTATGTCCTTACATCTGAAGTACCTTATAGGCAGCATATGTGTGTAACTTACAAAAAAAAAATCCATTCAGCCTCTCTATATCTTTGGATTAGAAAATTTATTATATTTACTTTTAAGGTACTTATTGATAGGCAGGTACTTACTGCCATTTTGTTTATTGTCTTCTGCCTCTTATAATTCCTTTGGCTCCTTTCTTCTTTTCTTGCTTTCTTCTTTCTGTGACTGATGATATCCTATAGTGGTGTCAACCCTGAGAATGAATGTGCCATTTAAGAAGGACTTATGTTGTCTAATTGGACTAAAACTTATAAGCAGAGTCTAGTGGTCATTGCTAAACAGGGGCTTCTCATGCTCTCTGCACTTCAGGAGAAAACTGTACTGATATGCCTGCCTCCTGAAATGTGTTCCTGATGTCTGAGATGAACCCTCATAAAGGAGCTTCTCTCACCATTTCTATTAAACATAGTACTTGGAAATCAAACAAGGGGTGGGGTGGGGGGGAAGACATACATAGCAGAAAGCATGAAGTAAAATTATCTCTATTTGCTGAAGATATGGTGTTTTATATAAAAATCTCTACCTCAAGTTCACATGAAACATTCTTCAATATAAATTGTATGTTAGACCACAAAATAAGACTTAATAAATTTAAGATTTAAATCACATCAAGCATCTTTTCTGACAACAATGGTATGAAGCTAGAAATCAATTTCAAGAAGAAAAGTGAAAAATTCACAAACATGTAGAGATTAAATAACATGCTACCTAAAAACAAATGAGTCAAAGAAGAAATTTAAAATATACTTGGTACAAATAGAAATTGAATTAAAACATATCAAAATTTGAGATGCAGCAAAAGCACTTTTTCTTTTAAAGATTTATTTATTGTTTTTGACAGAGAGAGAGAGAGAGAGAGAGAGAGAGAGAGAGAGAGAGATACAGAAACAGAGACAGAGAGAAGGGGGAGGGCCCTGAATAGTCTCCATAGCTGCACAGCATTGGTTTTTCCACATAGTTTCATTCCACAGGTGGGAGTGGGGCTGCACAGGGCAGGAACTGGGCCAGGGTCTCGCCCCGGTGAGAACTGAATTGGGGGAGCTCCCCAGTTCAGCATATGGGTCAGCACGGCCGGGGCCGGGATTCAATCCTCAGTCCCCGGGGCTGCAAAGTGAGCGCCTAACCCACTGAGCCATCCTGGCTTCCCCAGAAAAAGCACTTCTAAGAGGAGAATTCATAGAGATAAATGCCTACATCAGAAACAAGAAAGATCTCAAATAATCTCGATTGACACCTCAAGAGACTGGAAAAACAAGAACAAATTAACACCAAAATGAGCAAAAATAAGAAAATAACAAGGATCAGACTAGAAACATACAAACAATGGAATATTATTCACCCATGAGAAAGAAGGAAATCCTGCCATTTGAGACAACATGAATGAATCTTGAGGGAACTATGCTAATTAGGTAAGATAAGTGAGATAAAGACAAATACCACTTATATGTGGAATTTTAAAACACTGACCCTCTAAAAACAGAATAGAATGGCAGTTGCCAGGGGCTAGGGGGTAATGAAACTGGGGAGATGTTAGTTAAGATTACACACTGTATGGGAAAAAATATTTGAAAACAATGCCTCTGATAAGGGGCTAATATCAAAAATATACAAAGAACTTGTGCAACTCAACAAGAAAAAAACAAGCAACCCAATTAAAAAATGGGCAGATGACCTTAACAGACACTTCTCTCATGAAGACATACATATGGCCAACAGATATATGAAAACATGCTCCACTTCACTAGCAATGAGGGAGATGCAAATAAAAACCACAATGAGATACCATCTTACACCTGTTAGAATGGCTATAATCAACAAGACAAGGGATAACAAGTGCTGGAGAGGCTGTGGACAAAAAGGAACCCTCATACACTGCTGGTGGGAATGAAAACTGGTACAACCACTATGGAAGGCTGTATGGAGATTCCTCAAAAAATTACGAATGGAAT